>CM050174.1:34877070-35095825 GCA_027410445.1 Discoglossus pictus
CCTTGTCCACACTCACCGGGTTCCAGGCACGCCTCCACACCCGTCTCCTGATCATTTCTAACCAAATGATGAAAACTCCTTTAAACTTGTCCATCCAACCCAGCAGGTCCCTCCTCATGTCCTTCATCATCTTTTTCATCTAGACTGTCCCCAAGTCATTGCCACTTGCATGAATTAAGATGAATGAAAGGTGACCCCAATGGCGGGTGTGTGCTTCTACCAGTCCCGCCACTTGCCACATCAAGCCTCGGACACCGATCCATAGTGCTTGGAGGACCTCAGGTACGCCAAGCTGCGAATCCTTGCTTGCCCCCTGCCCGATGATCCACAGCTGTCTCCAGGCATCTGCCAACAACAATGACAGAGGTAGACTGTCCATTGCGTCCTACTTTAACCCGTCGTTGGTCGCTGATTAGTCATGTAGCGTCTGGATTCCCATCATCCAACCCGCTTTATAGTTTAGGCTGACAGACCCAACTGCGCTGCCTCTGTCGCTGCCCCTATCCGAAATGAATAGGTGTTAAAGTCTTCTTGGCTAAACCCCAGATGCTGTATACCAAGTTTCAGCACTCTTGCAAACTGGAAACGTGAGAGTGCTGTGCCGTCCTTATGCACCAGCAATAACCCAGTTACCCTCGGGTGCACCGACAGGTAACGCCTCAAGCACTTAAAGGAGCAGCAGTCCATTCCTACCCTCTTCAGGATTACCTCCTTTCCTCTTCCACTTTAGTCTGCCTTGGACTTACTTAACCACAATTTTACACTGTCACCTTGAAGACAGACATCTGCCAGTTGTATGCCTTTGTATGCCTCCCAAACCTTGCTCCCGTACCGACTCTAACTCACCAATTTGGAATGCACCAAAAAAGGGTAGAGTGAAAGCCATCTTGAAAAGCAAGGATTCCTAGGCCATGTTACACACTCCATCCAGCACTGAGCATAACCTCACCAACACGGCTAAGGTAATGGCCGTCATCAGGTCCCTCAGCCCCGCTAGCTTCAACATAAAAGCTAGTGCCGCCACCTGACGCCAGACCGATGCCACCGACTCCCGGGCGTCCTTGCACCTTAACAGGTACCATAACAAGACAACCTCCATCCTGTCTTCCGTGGCAGCACCACCAGCTGTCACGATCAACTTCTGTGACTTGTCCCACACCTACCTGTAACTGAGAGTTCCATCTGATGTCAGTATTGCTTCAGACTTGATAAAGAGAGGTTGAACCTCTTGAAAGCTTGTCATTATAAATAAGATGTTTGTTCAATACAAAATGTATAACATTATATTGCAATACGCATTATTAATCTATATATATAGATTAATAATCACTAAATTACTATATATATATATATATATATATATATATATATATATATATATATATATATATATATATATATATATATGCGAATTGTAAGGCAGGTAATGCTGTTTGGTACAGAAAGTAAGTATTTTGGTTGTGTGAGTTCCTTCGGTGATCATTGCGAGACTCTTGGTTGGTGTATGTTTTGCGTGGTTAGGGGTCGTGTAGCCTCGCTTACGTTTTTTTCGGCGGACATTTTTTCTTTTGCTTAGGAGATTTTCAAGTGGTGAAAATCTTTAAATTCTATTTAAATTGGTGTGTAACCTCATTCCCAGATGTCCTGGCTGTCCCCCCTTGCTGTGTTTTTTTATTTTATTTTGTATTTAGTGTGTTTTTTGTGTTTTTCGCTGTGCGTGTTGCGGCCGTTAAGTTCGTATTTTTTGCTGCTCGTATTGGTGTTGAGCATTTAGCGTGCTTCCTAATAGTGTATTTAGTAGGTCGTACGGGTCTGTGTAAAAGGCGTATGTGCTTGGCGGTGTTTTGCATGCTTAGGGGTCATGTGGCCTCATTTTTGTTTTTTTCGGCAAACATTTTTTTCTCTCACTTAGGAGATTTTCGAGTGGCGAAAATCTTTACGGGCCAGAATTTTTATAGCCGATTTTTTTTCAAAGTGCTACGGATCTCACACTTTGAATTGTGTTTTTGAGTTTTGTGTAGGTTGTAGGTATGATGTGCAAGGTGTGTGGGGTTATAGGGATGAGCGCCTATGATGCTCATCTCCACCAGCGCAGTGAGCGCCTTTGGCGCTCCCTGCCCATGTCCTACGTGGACGTAGGGATGAGCGCCTATGGGGCTCATCTCCACCAGCGCAAGGAGCGCTTTGCGAGGTCTGCGGTAGCGGCCCGCATCTGCAATTTTAACGTTCCGTTACCAACGTTTTTGGGCAACCCTGCGCTGCTGAGAACTATATATGTGATATATATATATATATATATATATATATATATATATATTAGAAAGTCGCAAGAAGACTTAAACACAGATATATGGACATATACAAACATATTTCAATGTACTGCACTGTATCTTCAGGCAGTCTGGAGCCCCCTGGCAATGTGCTGCCCTAGGCCTGGGCCTTGTGGGACTAGGAATAACACAGCCCTGAACTAGACGGAGTAGAAAGATGGAGTGATATCAAGGGAGGAGGGATTGCTTTAGAAGGGCTGGGACGATGGCCAGTGGAGAGAGAGAGAGAGACTGAGATGAGTGATAATGACAGTCGGTGACTCTGCCCTCAGACATCTGTAGGGATGATCGCCCCGTTCTTGCACTATGTGTCACTAGAGGGTGTGGTGTGCTGCGCTAATGTGAGAGTCGCTGTGACCTCTGACTGAGTGCGCGTCACCTGATATACATGCACCATTTCACTGCCAGAACGGAGAGGCATGAACCTCCTGACGGGTTATCTTTGTAAGGCGACTGAAACTATTGTCTAATACGTATTCCATTCAATGTCTGGTAGTAATGTTAGATAACTGAGCTTGAGAATTAGGTATTTTAAGCATAAATTATATTAATTAACACTTACAATGGGGCTGATAAGCAAGATTTCATGATATATTTTCCTTAAATATATACGTACAGAGAGGTTATCTTTTCAGATAATTTATTCTTAAAATCCCTTGATCTTAAAGGTATATAGAAGGTTTACTTTCTTTAATATTAAATCAACTGCATATTTGCATATCTAACTATCATTTTATTGATAAGTGCTTAAAAACTATGGCCCTCATTCAATTGCGATTTGGCCAATTGAATAGGGCTCTAAATAAGCACATAGCATATTTTTTTAAAGAAGTTTTTAGTTAGTAAAAACCTTGCTTTTGGATAGATGCTTACTAACTAAGAACTTCTTTAAAACATATATGCTATGTGCTTATTTAGAGCCCTATTCAATTGGCCAAATTGCAATTGAATGATGGCCTATGTTTCTACTCACTCAAACCTTCCAAACAGTCAGTGCAAAGGTCTGCCCCCACAGCTCATGCCCACAGTGTTTCTATTGGTAAGAGATTTACTAGCCACTAACAGACAGTTCCTCAACCACATTCTTTTTTTTTTAAATGCTGTTGAGATTTAATTTGTGATTGGCTAGTACTACAGAGACAGTGTATGCATGAGCTGCTGGGTGCAGACCTTTGCAGGGACTATTTGGAAAACAGAGCTTTCAATCACTTCATAATAAACTGATGAGTTAAATATGCAAGCAGACACTTAGGTAATATCAAGGCGTGGAAGCCCTATTGTATCACAAAATATATATATATAAAGCACCTTGGCGGTCGAGCTCTCTAGGAACCGCGAATTTGTTAGAATTACGGCCTAGTTTAAAGCCCCTTATGCCTCATTAGTAGCATATTACTTTGTGAAGACCTTATATCACCCATTACTACCCTAAGAATTGGGGAACAGTCTCTACCTTGTATATACAGCTTTAAACACTTTTTGTGTCATATCGTAGTCAGATGTCAATGAATGTGTATGGACACAGCTTAGACCGTATGCTGTGTAACATATAGCTGTTGCAACAACTTTGTCTGTGTTTAAGGTTTAGCTCCCCTTAATTTTGACTCTCCTAGGTACTAATTCTTGGTACCTTAATTTACAGCATCTAAAGGGTTGTCAGTAAAGACATACAGTGATCTATATTTCACTTTTATGCACATATATTGCTCTGTCCAATGTACCCTCTAGACTTTTGGAGGACATACATTTAGGCATCAGGGTGCTTTATATATATATATTTTGTGATACAATAGGGCTTCCACGCCTTGATATTTTCTTGTAATTACTTTTTGGCTCGCCCGCTAGGTGTGAATAGTGATACCCACTCATTTAAGAGTTATACATTGCACAATACTAGTGCTTGAGGGTTCCTTACTATTCCTCACATTTGCCATTTTTTATTCCCTGTGTTAGTATTTTATACATTCCCTGTTTTTAAAGACGTCGCTGTCATTTATCTAATAAAATTATCTTTATTTTTGTATATATTTATCCCACCATTTCTGTATACAACTTTGATATAATCAGACATTGATTAAATCAGCCTTCTTTGTTCTTATGTCTGAGAATGAAAACACTTTATACAATCGACTTCCTTATCTGTAACAGGATTCTCTGTAATAGGATTATCTATTAGCCTAGTAGCTGTAATATTCTGAGCCAATATATTCTGTAGAACATAAAACAACATATCTACAGTACAGCAATGTGATCATATTTTAACCATAGTAATTAAATAACCGTAAAACAGGGTAAAACAGTGATGGGTTCCGTTACAGCATGTTCTGTAAATTAAATGATGCAAATCCTCAAACAATCCATGTTAATTCCAGGTTGTGAGGCAACAAAACACGAAAAATGCTAAGGGGGTGAATACTTTTGCAAGGCACTGTATAAGCTTATGGAGCATTATCCAACATTTCAGGATTTTAGGTCAGTTACACCAGATATGAAGAGTAATATTTTAAACTCCACACCATCTGAACCAATCTGGGGATGTCTGTGGCCTATTATGGATCATGTTGGATGTTCTGTGTCTCAAGAGAAGGATTTTGTAGTTAGTTTCTCTAGTTAAAGAGGGCATGGAAAAATATTTTTAGTGTGTCAAGAGGACGGTTAGGTCCTCTCCTCTGTGGGTTTCTGTGTATTGGTGCTAGGGATTTCCTGGAAGGTGGCTGCTTAAGGATCTGGGCAAGAGAAGTTAGCAAGTGACTCTGTCCCATGGTTTAATGCATCTCATTAGGTCTCAAGTGATCCCTGGTGGTCCAGTGGTAAGGATTTGGTGCTTTAACCACTGCAACCTAGGTTTGATACCAGTCAGGGAACCAAGAGGTCACACCACCATGAGGCTGAGCAGGGTTGGGCCTGGTCAGTACTTGGATGGGATACCACCTAGGAATACAAGAAGCTGTATGCTGTGGCCCACTCGAGAAGGAACTGGCAACCCACTCCAGTATCTCTGCCATGAATACCAGCATGATGTGTTATGGTCTATGAGGTCACGGAGAGTCAAAAACAACAGAACAACGCAAAAAATGTCTCAAGCTCACATCGATAGGTAGAGAAGAAGTATTAGGTATTCATAATGTTAGGACAATGTTCTGTTCCCATTCCTCTCAGCATTTTTTTTTCTATTTTTTTTAAATAATTTAAATACGAAAAAAAAATTGTGACAAATAATATACATATTTATTAACATAAAATGTACAAATAATAAAAAAAATCTATATATTATGTAAAATCTATAATCTATATATTATATATTATGTAATTATGTAAAATCTTCATCTTTTAAAAAATAAAAACTACATCTAATATAATATTTGCAATACATCATATACACTCATATGTATGTACAGTATATAAAATAGGTAAAAAAGATTAAAAACTTTTTTTTTTAAACATTTTATATAATATTGTATATCTTAAAAGTAATAATAAATATTTATAATTTTAAAATAACATTCCACGAATTACCATCCCAAAAACTTTCTGCAATATTTTGTCCTTGTCTTTTAACATCTCATAAGTAATAAATATACATATAATTCAGGGCTAAAAAAAACACAATGACTTTTTTTCTTTTTTTTTTTAAACATACATGTTTCTAATTTTCCATATTGATTCTTTAAAACAATGAATCACCAGCCATACCCATACAAATTTTGCTTGACCTATTCATGTACTTTTTCCATATAAAATTGCTTCATGTTTAAAAAAATCTCATCCCTCCCAACTGTTTAAAAAGTGGTCCTGCCAACCTCCACACCTCTTGAGTAAATTTACAATTCCAAAAAACATGTGAGGGTGTTTCATCAGCTGTGCAGTATTCTCTAGGGCATTTTGCTCGACCTCTTCTATGTTGAAACTCTAATGTTAATAAATTATCTCTGACTATACCCCATGCCAGATGTCTTTGATAATAAATGAGTTCTCCCAAATTTTTGTAAAATATTATTTGAAAAACTATTAATTAAAGGGATACTTTCCTTTTGTTTAAAATTATTTAAACTGTTTCTATGATTATTTAAAAAATCTAAAGGAAAATCTTTTAAATTGTACTCTAATATTTTTTTCTAAAATAATATATTGGGATGGGGGAGTAAAAGCATAAGGTCAAGTCAAAACCACTTTTGCCTATTTATATTTGTGAAAAAAAATACAGGATAAAATTCCTTAACATGCAATCAATGTACTGAAGCGCTATATTTAGGTTAAAAGCTAGATAATTAAAACTCAAAAACTGTTTTCTATCTGGAAAACTTTTCCCCGCATTTATGTCCAATTTATAAAGTTCTGTTCTTTTTTTTTCTTTCCATTTTTTAATTCCATAAAAACACAAAACATTTTCTAATAATTCTTATTTTTTCAATCAGTTTTATTAGTAGATAAAGAAACCAAGATTGCAATAACTCTTGATTATGAGAAATTAACCAAAAGACAAAATAGCAGGTTGGTATCATAACCAAAACATGGTTGTCGTATATAGTATCAAAGAGTAATTTACCTTTCATTACAACTCTGTCTTCATTTTAAAGTGTCTTGTATATTAAAGAGTATAGTATATGTACCCCAAATGGTTACTTTTTCTTAATTAGATAATAACATAAACAGAATGTTAACTAAATACAGTGTCACAATCATTTCTAATGCATATGCTAGAAGGAAATGTCTCATACGTACGTCTAATAACCAATCCCGAATTACGCGGCTCAGAGAATTCGCGAATAAATATGTCACTATGATGTCTGATAAAACTATTACAATACCATGTGGAGATTCTATCCAGGGATTCCATATATTAAAAATGGTCGATAGAGAATACCAGCATGACCATGGGCATAAAGATGTCCTGGTGTGTTATGGTCTATGAGGTCACGGAGAGTCAAAAACAACAGAACAACGCAAATAATGTCTCAAGCTCACATCGATAGGTAGAGAAGAAGTATTAGGTATCCATAATGTTAGGACAATTTTCTGTTCCCATTCCTCTCAGCATTTTTTTTTTCTATTTTTTTTTAAATAATTTAAAGAGTCCTCGAGAGTGTGTGAAAGTTTTTCATAATAAATAAATAATAATTGTGTCTTATTTATTACAATTATATATTAAAATATATAGTAATTGTTTTACTGCATGGACCAAAAAATTATATATTCTGTCATTCTGTGATTCTAATGACAGGTAAATAATACAACATATAATTTGACGTTTCAATAACTAATCTAAAATATTGTAGAGGTGGAGGTTGTACATTTTATCTTTTATAAAAAGTTAATTTTTTTAATCGTCGTATTTCCAATTTTTATTATACCTTTAATAAAAGATGCTATAAACTTATGTTGGTCTTTTCAATGTATCTTAAGTGGAGTATATTGCTATAGAAATGTGACTTTCTTTCTGAAGTTTTAATTATAAAAAAAAATAACATTTGTAATGTTTCAATTATATTCTTTTAAATGCAGGAGAAAAACGGTGTCTTTAATATGTTGCTTTGCCGCCAGGTTGCACACCCTGATTTGCATGTATTTTCATATCTATGATAAAGTGCCATTTATGAACATAGGGAGGAACGGACAGGTCGTTTAGTGATTTTGATGTATTATATTGTGAGATTGTACCACACTGCGCCTAAAGCATATCATTTTGAACATCATGTTCCTAAACATCTGTACGGGGTGATAGTACGGGAGACACCCTAAAGTTTCATTTAGTTTCATACTTAATTTAATATATTAGCTACATTCATTAAAAATCTGTCTAGAATTATAACTAATGGTAGTGATGTTTAAAGTGACAGGCTCCCGTCATTCGTCTTTATCCCTGAGCATCGGCAGATAAGGTCTCAGAACTGGCATTAGTCCAAGACAACAACAAAAAATTGTGGCCCTGCAATGCACCGGGGCCCTGCTCTGGCGAGGGGGGGGGGGGGGGGCGGTAGTGCCACAGTGCCTCTCAAAAGCTTTTAGTTATTTGTTTCAATTCTCAATGCCCTTCTCAAAGTAACTCTCTATTTTTGACTAGGGGTCTATAGAGTGACATTAGTACCTCTCTATTACTGTCTGGAGGTCTTTAGAGTGACATTAGTACCTCTCTATTTCCGACTGTGGGTCTATAGAGTGACATTAGTACCTCTCTATTTCTGACTGTGGGTCTATAGAGTGACATTAGTACCTCTCTATTTCTGACTGTGGGTCTATAGAGTGACATTAGTACCTCTCTATTACTGGCTGGAGGTCTGTAGAGTGACATTAGTACCTCTCTATTTCTGGCTGGGGGTCTATAGAGTGACATTAGTACCTCTCTATTTCTGACTAGGGGTCTATAGAATGACATTAGTACCTCTATATTTCTGACTAGGGGTTTATAGAGTGACATTAGTAACTCTCTATTTCTGACTGTGTGTCTATAGAGTGACATTAGTACCTCTCTATTTCTGACTGGGGGTCTATAGAGTGACATTAGTACCTCTCTATTTCTGACTGGTGGTCTATAGAGTGACATTAGTACCTCTCTATTTCTGACTAGGGGTCTATAGAGTGACATTAGTACCTCTCTATTACTGGCTGGAGGTCTGTAGAGTGACATTAGTACCTCTCTATTCCTGGCTGGGGGTCTATAGAGTAACATTAGTACCTCTCTATTTCTGACTAGGGGTCTATAGAATGACATTAGTACCTCTCTATTTCTGACTAGGAGTTTATAGAGTGACATTAGTACCTTGCTATTTCTGACTGGGGTCTATAGAGTGACATTAGTACCTCTCTATTTCTGAGTGGGGGTCTATAGAGTGACATTAGTACCTCTCTATTTCTGACTGGTGGTCTATAGAGTGACATTAGTACCTCTCTATTTCTGACTAGGGGTCTATAGAGTGACATTAGTACCTCTCTATTACTGGCTGGAGGTCTGTAGAGTGACATTAGTACCTCTCTATTCCTGGCTGGGGGTCTATAGAGTAACATTAGTACCTCTCTATTTCTGACTAGGGGTCTATAGAATGACATTAGTACCTCTCTATTTCTGACTAGGGGTTTATAGAGTGACATTAGTACCTTGCTATTTCTGACTGGGGTCTATAGAGTGACATTAGTACCTCTCTATTTCTGAGTGGGGGTCTATAGAGTGACATTAGTACCTCTCTATTTCTGACTGGTGGTCTATAGAGTGACATTAGTACCTCTCTATTCCTGACTGGGGGTCTATAAAGTGACATTAGTACCTCTCTATTTCTGACTGGGGGTCTATAGAGTGACATTAGTACCTCTCTATTTCTGACTGGTGGTCTATAGAGTGACATTAGTACCTCTCTATTTCTGACTAGGGGTCTATAGAGTGACATTAGTACCTCTCTATTACTGGCTGGAGGTCTGTAGAGTGACATTAGTACCTCTCTATTCCTGGCTGGGGGTCTATAGAGTGACATTAGTACCTCTCTATTTCTGACTAGGGGTCTATAGAATGACATTAGTACCTCTCTATTTCTGACTGGGGATCTATAGAGTGACATTAGTACCTTGCTATTTCTGACTGGGGTCTATAGAGTGACATTAGTACCTCTCTATTTCTGAGTGGGGGTCTATAGAGTGACATTAGTACCTTGCTATTTCTGACTGGGGTCTATAGAGTGACATTAGTACCTCTCTATTTCTGAGTGGGGGTCTATAGAGTGACATTAGTACCTCTCTATTTCTGACTGGTGGTCTATAGAGTGACATTAGTACCTCTCAATTTCTGACTGTGTGTCTATAGAGTGACATTAGTACCTCTCTATTTCTGACTGGGGGTCTATAGAGTGACATTAGTACCTCGCTATTTCTGACTGGGGTCTATAGAGTGGCATTAGTACCTCTCTATTTCTGACTGGGGGTCTATAAAGTGACATTAGTACCTCGCTATTTCTGACTGGGGTCTATAGAGTGACATTAGTACCTCTCTATTTATGACTAGGGGTCTATAGTGTGACATTAGTACCTCTCTATTTCTGACTGGGGGTCTATAGAGTGACATTAGTACCTCTCTATTTATGACTAGGGGTCTATAGAGTGACATTAGTACCTCTCTATTTGTGACTGGGGGTCTATAGAGTGACATTAGTACCTCTCTATTCCCGACTGGTGGTCTATAGAGTGACATTAGTACCTCTCTATTTCTGACTAGGGGTCTATAGAGTGACATTAGTACCTCTCTATTTCTGACTGGGGGTCTATAGAGTGACATTAGTACCTCTCTATTCCTGACTGGGGGTCTATAGAGTGACATTAGTACCTCTCTATTTCTGACTGGGGGTTTATAGAGTGACATTAGTACCTCCCTATTTCTGACTGGGGGTCTATAGAGTGACATTAGTACCTCTCTATTTCTGACTGGGGGTCTATAGAGTGACATTAGTACCTCGCTATTTCTGACTGGGGTCTATAGAGTGACATTAGTACCTCTCTATTTCTGACTGGGGGTCTATAGAGTGACATTAGTACCTCTCTATTTCTGACTGGGGGTCTATAGAGTGACATTAGTACCTCTCAATTTCTGACTGTGTGTCTATAGAGTGACATTAGTACCTCTCTATTTCTGACTATGGGTCTATAGAGTGACATTAGTACCTCTCTATTCCTGACTGGCGGTCTATAGAGTGACATTAGTACCTCTCTATTTCTGACTGGGGGTCTATAGAGTGACATTAGTACCTCTCTCTATTCCTGACTGGGGGTCTATAGAGTGACATTAGTACCTCTCTATTCCTGACTGGGGATCTATAAAGTGACATTAGTACCCCTCTATTTCTGACTGGAGGTCTATAGAGTGACATTAGTACCTCTCTATTCCTGACTGGCGGTCTATAGAGTGACATTAGTACCTCTCTTTTCCTGACTGGGGGTCTATAGAGTGACATTAGTACCTCTCTATTTCTGACTGGGAGTCTATAGAGTGACATTAGTACCTCTCTCTATTCCTGACTGGGGGTCTATAGAGTGACATTAGTACCTCTCTATTTCTGACTGGGGGTCTATAGAGTGACATTAGTTCCTATCTATTCCTGACTGGCGGTCTATAGAGTGACATTAGTACCTCTCTATTTCTGACTAGGGGTCTATAGAGTGACATTAGTACCTCTCTATTTCTGACTAGGGGTCTATAGAGTGACATTAGTACCTCTCTATTTCTGACTAGGGGTCTATAGAGTGACATTAGTACCTCTCTATTTCTGACTGTGTGTCTATAGAGTGACATTAGTACCTCTATATTTCTGACTAGGGGTCTATATAGTGACATTAGTACCTCTCTATTCCTGACTGGGGGTCTATAGAGTGACATTAGTACCTCACTATGTCTGACTGGGGATCTATAGAGTGACATTAGTACCTCTCTATTTCTGACTGGGGATCTATATAGTGACATTAGTACCTCTCTATTCCTGACTGGGGGTCTATAGAGTGACATTAGTACCTCACTATGTCTGACTGGGGATCTATAGAATGACATTAGTACCTCTCTATTTCTGACTGGAGGTCTATAGAGTGACATTAGTACCTCTCTATTCCTGACTGGCAGACTATAGAGTGACATTAGTACCTTTCTATTCCTGACTGGGGGTCTATAGAGTGACATTAGTACCTCTCTATTTCTGACTAGGGGTCTATAGAGTGACATTAGTACCTCTCTATTTCTGACTGTGTGTCTATAGAGTGACATTAGTACCTCTCTATTTCTGACTGGGGGTCTATAGAGTGACATTAGTACCTCTATATTTCTGACTGGGAGTCTATACAGTGACATTAGTACCTCTCTATTCCTGACTGGGGATCTATAGAGTGACATTAGTACCTCTCTATATCTGACTGGGTGTCTATAGAGTGACATTAGTACCTCTATATTTCTGACTGGGAGTCTATACAGTGACATTAGTACCTCTCTATTTCTGACTGGGGGTCTATAGAGTGACATTAGTACCTCTCTATTTCTGACTGTGTGTCTATAGAGTGACATTAGTACCTCTCTATTTCTGACTGGGAGTCTATAGAGTGACATTAGTACCTCTATTCCTGACTATGGGTCTATAGAGTGACATTAGTACCTCTCTATTTCTGACTGGTGGTCTATAGAGTGACATTAGTACCTCTCTATTCCTGACTAGGGGTCTATAGAGTGACATTAGTACCTCTCTATTTCTGAGTGGGGGTCTATAGAGTGACATTAGTACCTCTCTATTTCTGACTGGTGGTCTATAGAGTGACATTAGTACCTCTCTATTTCTGACTGGTGGTCTATAGAGTGACATTAGTACCTCTCTATTCCTGACTAGGGGTCTATAGAGTGACATTAGTACCTCTCTTTTTCTGAGTGGGGGTCTATAGAGTGACATTAGTACCTCTCTATTTCTGACTGGTGGTCTATAGAGTGACATTAGTACCTCTCTATTCCTGACTAGGGGGCTATAGAGTGACATTAGTACCTCTCTATTCCTGACTGGGGGTCTATAGAATGATATTAGTACCTCTCTATTTCTGACTGGGGCCCTATAGAGTGACATTAGTACCTCTCTATTTCTGACTGGGGCCCTATAGAGTGACATTAGTACCTCTCTATTACTGGCTGGAGGTCTGTAAAGTGACATTAGTACCTCCATAGTCCTGACTGGGGTCTTTAGAGTGACATTAGTACCTCTCTATTTCTGACTAGGGGTCTATAGAATGACATTAGTACCTCTCTATTTCTGACTGTGTGTCTATAGAGTGACATTAGTACCTCTCTATTTCTGACTGTGTGTCTATAGAGTGACATTAGTACCTCTCTATTTCTGACTGTGTGTCTATACAGTGACATTAGTACCTCTCTATTTCTGACTGGGGATCTATAGAGTGACATTAGTACCTCTCTATTTCTGACTGTGTGTCTATAGAGTGACATTAGTACCTCTCTTTTTCTGACTGGGGGTCTATACAGTGACATTAGTACCTCTCTATTTCTGACTGTGTGTCTATACAGTGACATTAGTACCTCTCTATTTCTGACTGGGGATCTATAGAGTGACATTAGTACCTCTCTATTTCTGACTGTGTGTCTATAGAGTGACATTAGTACCTCTCTTTTTCTGACTGGGGGTCTATACAGTGACATTAGTACCTCTCTATTTCTGACTGTGTGTCTATACAGTGACATTAGTACCTCTCTATTTCTGACTGTGTGTCTATAGAGTGACATTAGTACCTCTCTATTTCTGACTGGGGGTCTATAGAGTGACATTAGTACCTCTCTTTTTCTGACTGGGGGTCTATACAGTGACATTAGTACCTCTCTATTCCTGACTGGGAGTCTATAGAGTGACATTAGTACCTCTCTATTCCTGACTGGGGTCTATAGAGTGACATTAGTTCCTCTCTATTTCTGACTGTGTGTCTATACAGTGACATTAGTACCTCTCTATTTCTGACTGTGTGTCTATAGAGTGACATTAGTACCTCTCTATTTCTGACTGTGTGTCTATACAGTGACATTAGTACCTCTCTATTCCTGACTGGGGGTCTATAGAGTGACATTAGTACCTTTCTATTCCTGACTGGGAGTCTATAGAGTGACATTAGTACCTCTCTATTCCTGACTGGTGGTCTATATAGTGACATTAGTACCTCTCTATTCCTGACTGGGGTCTATAGAGTGACATTAGTACCTCTCTATTTCTGACTGGGGGTCTATAGAGTGACATTAGTACCTCTCTATTCCTGACTGGGAGTCTATAGAGTGACATTAGTACCTCTCTATTTATGACTGGGGTCTACAGAGTGACATTAGTACCTCTCTATTCCTGACTGGGGGTCTATAGAGGGCATTAGTACCTCTCTATTTCTGACTGGGGATCTATAGAGTGACATTAGTACCTCTCTATTTCTGACTGGGGATCTATAGAGTGACATTAGTACCTCTCTATACCTGACTGGGGTCTATAGAGTGACATTAGTACCTCTCTATTTCTGACTGGGGGTCTATTGAGTGACATTAGTACCTCTCTATTTCTGACTGGGGGTCTATAGAGTGACATTAGTACCTCTCTATTTCTGACTGGGGGTCTATAGAGTGACATTAGTACCTCTCTATTTCTGACTGGGGTCTATAGAGTGACATTAGTACCTCTCTATTTCTGACTGGGGGTCTATTGAGTGACATTAGTACCTCTCTATTTCTGACTGGGGTCTATAGAGTGACATTAGTACCTCTCTATTTCTGACTGTGGGTCTATAGAGTGACATTAGTACCTCTCTATTTCTGACTGGCGGTCTATAGAGTGACATTAGTACCTCTCTATTTCTGACTGGGGGTCTATAGAGTGACATTAGTACCTCTCTATTCCTGACTGGGAGTCTATAGAGTGACATTAGTACCTCTCTATTTATGACTGGGGTCTACAGAGTGACATTAGTACCTCTCTATTTCTGACTGGGGGTCTATTGAGTGACATTAGTACCTCTCTACTTCTGACTGGGGTCTATAGAGTGACATTAGTACCTCTCTATTTCTGACTGGGGGTCTATAGAGTGACATTAGTACCTCTCTATTTCTGACTGGCGGTCTATAGAGTGACATTAGTACCTCTCTATTTCTGACTGGGGGTCTATAGAGTGACATTAGTACCTCTCTATTTCTGACTAGAGGTCTAGTAACATGCAAGTAGCATGCAATTGGTAAAGTTTTTTTTTACCCATAGTTTTAAATGATGCCATATTTGGAATCCCTGCTGTATCCCTATAATGTATGGCTACTGAAATAAAAAGTGTTAATGAAATTATGACAAGATTGTTTTCCTCTTTATAGGTTTGTTTAGCCTGCTAACACTTCTCAGGGGAGGTGTTCCTAAACATTATGGTGGCACAAAAAAATAATTAAAAAAATAATTAAAAGAATAGAAAACTGATTCAGGTTTCAATCATTTTTTGTAAATGTCACTTTAAACTTCTTAATTTATTTTGGGTAAAAAAGTTATTTTTTTTCTGAGAACATATTATTGGAAATTGCTGGTTTTCCCACCAACTCTAGCCTGGAGCTTCCTTCATCTTTAATAAAATGCTAAACTTTGAAGCATAATATACCGTACTTTGAATGTGCTGCACTCTGCAGCAATGAAGCAGCTGCAGGGAAGTGGTTGTACACTCTGCTATAATGCTAAGCATTTTATAAAAGATTGGAGCTTCAGCCCAAAAATAGGTAGGAAACCAGCAATTTGAGTGTAAATTTTATCACAATAGATTATTTTTTATCACTTGAAAATGTGTTTTATATTGATCCTTACTATTTAAAGGGGCCCTGTATTTCAAAATTCTCTACCATACATTTAAAAGAACATGCTTTATATATTACCAAAATGTTGTTTTGCATATAAAATACATTATATTAAGAACATTGTATTTATGTCGCTCAGTCGTGTCCAACTCTCCGTGACCTCATGGACTGCAACACACTATGCTGATCCACTTGGTATTCATGGTAGAGATACTGGAGTGGATTGTCAGTTCCTTCTCCAGTGGGCCCCTGCATACAGCTCCTGGTATTCCTAGGTGGTCTCCCATCCCAAGTAATGACAAGGCCCAACCCTGTATGGCTTTAGGGTGGTGTGGATTATTGGTTCCCTAACTGGAACCAAACCCAGTTCACAGTAGTGAAAGCATAGAATCCTAACCACTGGACCACCAGGGAACCCATGTTATATGTATTAATATATATAGTTAAATCCAGAAGCCTTCCACATCCCTTTAAAGACCGATTGACTAGTCATGTTTACACTTTTATTTCTGTAACTAATGGATGTCCGTGACTGCGGGTTATGGTGATAGAGGATCAGGGCATGTGGTCACTGTCCATAACTGATAAAGGTCAAACCTAAGGCAGCAGTAAATGCCCATAGGGAGTGGCTATTGTTCCATTGTTAGTGTTGTGTGTGTTTTTACTGTATTGTATTGTGTTAATTAGTTTACCCTGGCTCTGGGGTGGGAAATTTCAGGTTAATGTTCAACGGTAGACGAGTTGCTGGACAGATTAGAGGGAGCTACCTACTTGACCACACTAGATCTCTCTAAATCAGCCAAATAAAAACCTGCCATCCTCACCCCGTTCAGGCTGTACCAGTTCACGGTAGTGTACTTCGGGGTGAATAATGCACCTTCCACCTTTTATGAATGTGTTGATAGATTAATGCATTGTTGCCACCAACTTACCTATACATATTGATACACCATAGCTATCTTCAGTTATTCTTGGGTGAAGCATTTGTTCCATGCCAGTTGGCCAAGTCTGAGGTACAATATCTAGGAAATTAGGTATGAGTGGCAAGCTAATATCCTTGCTGGGCACCACTGGTTATTATCGAAAATGTGTCCCCCATTAGAGCTCCTTGGCTATGCCACTTACAAACTTGAAGAAGATGCCAAGAACGGTACAGTGGACACTTGCATGTAAGCTGACTTCCCACCCCATACTGGCTGCCCTGGACTACCACTGGCCGCTTTTGGTCCATATAGACGTATCAACCTATGGTATTGGAGCTGTACTCAGCCAAGGGGAAGAATACCTGGTGGCTTACTTCAACTGAAAACTGCAAGCCCAGGAGAATATGCAGCTACTTGATGTAGTCTGGGCATTAAAGAAGCTGCAACCATATATCTATGGAATGGAAGTCACAGTAATTATTAGCCTTAACCCTCTCTGTTGGTAGCTGGTGACAATGGACAAGTAATGCAGTGGAGTTTGTCTTTATAAGCCTTTAAATTTGTCATAAAGTACTTCAAGGGATAAGCTTACCAAAACGCCAATGGATTATCCCATTAGGAGGATCACTAACTTGCTTCATCCAGTGCTCCTCATCTTTAAGGATGTTCCTTGGCTTGGAGCTCTAGATAAAAGTGGAGAGGTTGTCACTGAATGTCACAGATCTCTGCCTAATTTTCCCAAAGTCATAAGTGATCTATCTTTACTCAACTCATTAATGAGACTCCAATACTAATGCCGAGTCCTGTCCCACCTCCTTGTGGACTCCTGAGGTTAAAATAACCCTTTCTTAAATTTTGGAGATTATCCCTTTAAAAACCAGGGATAATCTGGAGATTATCCCTTTAAAAACCAGACTGTCATGTTTAAACCTTTATTTCTTTCAATTATGGATGTCTGGGCCTGAAGGTTATGGTGACAGGGGATCAGGGCATGTGGTATATAGTTGTCGTAATTGCGAGTTTGTTGGAAACGCTATGTTAAAAGTAACAGGCTTGCACATGCGCGGAGCTAATGCCGCGGCCTTCAAGCCCGTAGATAATAAGCCTTCCAGAGGCCGCCAAAAGCCCCCCTGAGGCAGGGAGTCCTTAAGTGAGGTTGAAAGCTAATTTGCTATTCTATCGGCGGCTTTTAGTGGCTTCCCAACGGCTTCCAAGTTAGAGGCTTGAAAAAAATGGAAACAATTAAATTCATAACTTTTTTCAAGCCCGCAAGGCTTTGAACAACAGCGATTTAAGATTCAAGCCAAAATGCCAAATGAGAGGGGGACAAAGAGAGACAGGGGAGGGAGAGGTGAGGAAAGAGGTACAGCGGAGTTATAGGGGGGAAGAGACAAAGGGGTGGGAGAGGGTGGGAATAAACAGAGCAGGGAGAGGGGGGGAAAGAGACATGGGAGGGAGAGGGGGCAAAGAGACACAGGGGAGGGAGAGGGGGAAAGAGACACGGGGTGAGAGAGTTTGTCTGTAACGCTCTCAAAGTTATGGGCTTTCTTCTGAACACAGTGCATGCCACAGCCTCCAATGATGGGGGATCTCAAGATCCATAAAGTTGAGGGGGGAGAGGCTCGCAATGAGCGCCAAAGGCGCTCATCATGTCATCATGAGGCCTGCAAGTTAGAGCGGGGGGGGGGGGGGAGCCTTGCATTGTGTGGCAAACAACAGCATTGCGAGGCTTCAAATTTTTATGCAGCCATTTTTGACGGGCAAGTCGTTAGTAACTAAAAAAAGGTCAAGCCGAAGGTAGAATTCCATGTATTAATTGGATTATAATAAATCATCCCCTCTCTGGACTGGAAAATCTGGTTTGTCAGGCAGTCTGTCACCTCCTAGGTTAAGTGGCCCATGACCCTAGGAAGGGTCTATTATTCCATTATTAGTGTTGTGTGTATTTACTGTATTATACTGTAATAATTAAATGACCCCCTCTATGGGCAATTGCAAGCTAATGTTCAATATGAAATGTATGAAAAACATGGTTGAAAATAAAAATGTCATGTACCCTACTGGAGGTACATATAGTGAATGTGTGTATCTATTGGGAGATCAAGATTCACCTGGATTCCACCTGAGTGCCGAGAGAGGTGAATCCGAGCAGAACTAGGGACTCAGGTGTGTCCGGCTGGTTTAGTTCTGTGACAACAACAATATTAAGAAAATTAACAATAAAGCAACAAGGGACACATAAAACCCATGATCTATCCTAGGCTGATTTGAAAAAATACATGTGTTTGCTGAGCTGGTTGAACATCAAAAGCATGATAATAAATCATTATTATATATTTTTTCTAATTATTTATTTTCCGTTTTTTATATAGAGATCAAAATATATCATAGATACAAAATGAGCAGGTCAGTACAAACAGAGTGAGCAGGTCAGTACAAACAGAGTGAGTGTGTGAATTAAATAGTCACAGTCAAGAGTGTATCAGTGGACATCAACTTTTGAAAGTTATGATATGACTAGTCGTTTACCCGTCATAAATGACGGCATAGTATTACATGTGTCTCCCCCCCCTCCCTCGTGTCTCTTTCCGCCCTCTCCCTCCCCTGTTTCTCTTTCTCCCACACTCCCTCCCATGTGTCTATTTCCCCCTTTCCCCCTCTGTCTTTTTCCTCCTATCCCATCTCTCATTCCCGCTCCCTTCCCTCTGTCTCGTTCCCCCTTTCCCCTGTGTTTCCCCCCACCTCCCTCCCCTGTGTCTCTTTCCCCCTCTGTCTCTTCCCCTCTTTCCCCTGTGCCCCCCCTCCCCTGTGTCCCTTTCCCCCCTCTGTCTCTTTCCCTGTGTCTCTCCCCCCCCCCGTGTCTCTTGCCCCCTTTCCCCCTCTGTCTCTTTCCCCTTTTTCCCCTGCCTGTGTCTCTTCCTCCATCCTCCCTCTCGTCTCGCTTTCCCCCTCTGTCTCTTTCCTCCCTCCCCTGTCTCCCTTTCCCTGTCTGTCTCTTTCCCCCTTTCCCCTGTGTCTCTTTTCCCCCTCCTCCCTCCCCTGTGACTCTTTCCCCCACACTCCCTCCCATGTGTCTATTTCCCCCTTTCCCCCTCTGTCTCTTTCCTCCTATCCCATCTCTCATTCCCGCTCCCTTCCCTCTGTCTCGTTCCCCCTTTCCCCTGTGTTTCCCCCCACCTCCCTCCCCTGTGTCTCTTTCCCCCTCTGTCTCTTCCCCTCTTTCCCCTGTGCCCCCCCTCCCCTGTGTCCCTTTCCCCCCTCTGTCTCTTTCCCTGTGTCTCTTCCCCCCCCGTGTCTCTTGCCCCCTTTCCCCCTCTGTCTCTTTCCCCTTTTTCCCCTGCCTGTGTCTCTTCCTCCATCCTCCCTCTCGTCTCGCTTTCCCCCTCTGTCTCTTTCCTCCCTCCCCTGTCTCCCTTTCCCTGTCTGTCTCTTTCCCCCTTTCCCCTGTGTCTCTTTTCCCCCTCCTCCCTCCCCTGTGACTCTTTCCCCCTCTGTGTCCCTTCCCCCCCCCCCCCCCCCCCCTGTTCCGGCTGGCCCCTCACATGCGCACTGTGGCTTGTACGGACATCCGTACAAATAGTTTCTAAAGCATTACACATGCTTTAGAACCTTTATTAGTGATAGGATTGATAGAGCATTCCTCTGAAGGATTGGGTAAGGAGCCCATTTAGAAGAAGATTTTTTATCAAACTATATTGAGGTAGATAAAAGAATAATAAGAAAGATAAAAGTGGAGAATGAAAGGTTTGGTATGGTGAGCGTAGAGGGCACCGTCCCGTGTATAGGAATGGGCGTGTAATCTACTAGAAGAACATAGTTATGTCCTAGAGTGCTGTACTCTGCCCAGGGTTGCCAGATTGTTTGGAAGGTCTGTCTTTGTTGTGATAGCTGTCATTGTTTCCTTGGTATACATGTCTCCCGGCTTCTCCAGGACGCAATCATCACGGGGTGGTTGGGCTTGTTTCCATTTTTGCTAAAATAGAACATCTTGGAGCTGTAAGGATATATTATATATCAATCTTTGTGTTTGTTTAGGCAGGGAAAGAAGAGAGTCATGGGGTGTCTGGGTTGTGATTTTTTTGTAATTAGTACTAAAATATCATCACATAATTGTGTAATTAAGGCACATATCTATACAATATGGAAGATAGTGTGAATACCTTTACATTGAAGGAAAGACTTTGTTGAGTTTGATGGGTCATGATCCATTCATTTAAAATATTTTTTATAATAATTACTGTATTGATGGAGAATGATGTTAGGGTATCCCACAATCCCTGCCAATCAGATTCGTCCATTTCACGGATTGAACATAAATTGGATTAGCTTAATGTGTCTCTGGTGTTTAAAAAGTTTAACCAAGTTTTGATGTCAAAACTTTATCAGTAGAAGATGTCCGTTAGTAAAGAAGTTCAAATGGTTTGATTACCATTGTGAGGAAGAGTTTGTAATGCATATAATAAGCTTGGAAGAATATTCATCGTTAATCTGGTGATGCCTAATCAGAAGGGAGTCATTTAGTCTCAAAAAGAACGGTGCAAGTCAATATTATAGTAACTGGATGGTGAGTTCAATAGGGCAATGATTTGACTACGGAATAGGATGAAAATGGGTATGAGAAAGAAAAGATATTATATTAGAAGAGACCAAAAAGTAGCCTATTCTAGACTAGAAGTCATAAAATGTGTAGACTCTAGCATCACCTTGGAGAACTCTCCAGGAGTCCCATAATTTGACGTTTGAAGGCAATTTGTAAAATGTTTACTATTTGTAATCATTTGGGATGGAATTTTTTTGGAAGCTTGTCTTGGGTTTAAGATCGCAACGACTCTAAGATTAGGAGGTGGAGAAGTAAGAAAATATAGAAATGTTCAGTTGAGGGAGAAAATTTGATCTTGATTTGGAGCATACATCTTAAGTAAAAAAAACTGCATCTTTGTCATCATTCTAAGAAATGAACAAGATATTTATGAATTAAAATTGCGACTCCTTGAGTTCTCAGATAGGTAGAATGTGCAGAATGAGTGTGCCTATTAGTTCTTATCTTTGCTATGTTTCGGTATATATATATATATATATATATATATATATATATATATATATATATAATTGAAGAGTGAAGCAGCCGTGAATGAGGGTTCCATCTCAAGTAGTATTGCTTGAGACTTGATAAAGGGAGGTTAAGCCTCTCAAAAGCTTGGTATCAAATTATATTGCAATACTCATTCCTTGCCAGCAACTGAGACCCTCGCAAACTTTACGTGGTAATGCAAAAAACACCACACAGCAACTGCGACCCTCGCAAACTTTACGTCGCAACGCAAACAACATATGACACACGTTACCACTCATTACGACCTCGCAAAAAGCGCATGCAAACCGCGAACAGGAAAAAATTCAAAACACAATAAATACACACAGCAAATAGATAAAAAGCTTACCTACAGCAAGAGGGAACATCCAGGACCTCAAAAAATGAAGTTACACCTTCATTTAACTAAAAATAAAAGAGTTTAGACACTAAAAAATTCTCTAAGCGAGAGGAAAAATGGCCGCCGAACAAAATGAAAACGAAGCTACAGCACTCTAAACACGCAAAACACCACAAGAAAAACGCAAACAACATACAACACACGTTACCACTCATTACGACCTCGCAAAAAGCGCCCGCAACCCGCGAACAGGAAAAAATTCAAAACACAATAAGCGAGGGCCTCAGTTGCTGGCATGGAGCGCAGAAGGCGCTCCTTGCCAGCAACTGCGACCCTCGCAAACTTTACGTTGTAACGCAAAAAACACCACACAGCAACTGCAACCCTCGCAAACTTTACATCGCAACGCAAACAACATACCAGACACGTTACCACTCATTACGACCTCGCAAAAAGCGCATGCAAACCGCGAACAGGAAAAAATTCAAAACACAATAAATACACACAGCAAATAGATAAAAAGCTTACCTACAGCAAGAGGGAGCATCCAGGACCTCAAATAATGAAGTTACACCTTCATTTAACTAAAAATAAAAGAGTTTAGACACTAATAAATTCTCTAAGAGAGAGAAAAAATGGCCGCCGAACCAAACGAAAACTAGGCTACAGCACTCTAAACACGCAAAACACCACAAGAGACTCGCAAAACACCACAAACGACCTACGGATATTCCGCTAAGACGCATACCACACATTACCCGCCATTTTACGCCAATGCGGAAGTACACAACTACGCTAACGGTTTCGTCTCGCGCACGCACACAATTACACTGCACACATCCAAATCAAAAAGCATCCAAATCAAAGCATACATCCAAATCAACAAAGGAATGGCTTCGCCAGAAGAAGATTAAAGTTTTGGAATGGCCCAGCCAGAGCCCAGACCTGAATCCGATTGAAAATCTGTGGGGTGATCTGAAGAGGGCTGTGCACAGGAGATGCCCTCGCAATCTGACAGATTTGGAGTGTTTTTGCAAAGAAGAGTGGGCAAATCTTGCCAAGCCAAAATGTGCCATGCTGATAGACTCATACCCAAAAAGACTGAGGGCCTCATTCTATTAGCGGCCGCAGCCGTTGCGGGGCCGCAAGGACCGGCCGCAAGCTATTCTGCTATTCTATTCCCTTACAGCCGGGGATTCCGGCAGGCTTGCGGCCGGTGCCTTGCTATCTCTTGCGGCCGCTCGCGCCGGAGGAAAGCCTTTGATCTAAAACGGCCGTAAGAGATTTGCAATTCAATTCCTCCGGGAAACCTCGCTGCAAGTCTAAAAACGAGCCGCAGCTTACTTGCAGGAAAGAGGTCCCGCTAGCACCAATTAAGCACATAAAATAGCTCAAATAAAGCCATCCTGCACTTTGAGAAGACTATGAAGGGATTTTGGGTGTTAGAAAAAATAGCACATAATTATCCTGTACTCAAATCCGTAAAATATTTTATTTTTAATATCCGTAAAATATCCATGTAAAAAGTCCAGAGTGCTTGGAGCACCTCAGACACACCCACGCCGCAGCCGGAAAATAAACAGTTAATTTGAACTCGGATTTGGGCAGATGTGCAAGCTTGAGAGTGGGTTCCTTTTAATCCTCATGTCCCCCAATATGATCCCTAGCATTTACAGAGCTGTACAGTGCAGGCTTGAATTTATTTTTCAGTTTTTATATTTCACAGCTAACGGCCGGTTCCAAGATATGCGGCCGGCCGTAAAAGGAGATCCTTGCGGGGCCGTATAATAGAATCGCGAGTTAACTGAACCCCCGCAAGGAATCGCAGCCTTACGGCCAATTTACGGCCGGTAATAGAATGAGGCCCTGAGTGCTGTAATAAAGTCAAAAGGTGCTTCAACAAAGTATTAGTTTAAGGGTGTGCATACTTATGCAACCATATTATTTTATTTTTATATTTTTTCTTCCCTCTACCTAAAAGATTTCCGTTTGTTTTTCAATTGAGTTGTACAGTTTATAGGTCACATTAAAGGTGGAAAAAGTTTTGAAATGATTTATCTTTGTCTCATTTTTTTACAGCACAGAAACCTGACATTTTAACAGGGGTGTGTAGACTTTTTATATCCAGTGTATACCGTATTTATCGGCATATAACACGCACCGGCGTATAACACACACCTCATTTTATGAAGGAAATTTAAGTGAAAAAAATAAAAAATTCAAATAAAGAACTTTGAAGCAAAATCCTCAACCTCAACCTCCCTCCTCATCCTCCCTCCTCAACCCCCTCCTCAAACCCCCCATCTTCAACCCCCTCCTCAAACCCCCCATCTTCAACCCCCTCCTCCACCCCCCCATCCTCATCCTCCTTCCTCAACCCCCTTCCTCAACCTCAACCCCCCTCCTAAACCCCCCTCCTCATCCTCAACCCCCCTCCTCATCCTCAACCTCCCTCCTCATCCTCAACCCCCTCCTCAACCCCCTCCTCAACCTCCCTCCTCATCCTCCCTCCTCAACCCCCCCATCCTCAACCCCCTCCTCAACCCCCCCATCCTCAACCCCACATCCTTAAACCCCCCTCATCCTCCTTTCTCAACCCCCCTATCCTCAACCCCCTCCTCAAACCCACTCCTCAACCCCCTCCTCAAACCCACTCCTCAACCCCCCCATCCTCAAACCCCCTCAACCCCCCTCCTCAACCCCCCCCCATCCTCATCCTCCTTCCTCAACCCCCTTATCCTCAACCCCCTCCTCAACCTCCCTCCTCAAACCCCCTCCTCAAACCCCCCATCCTCAAACCCCCTCCTCACCCCCCTATCCACAAACCCCTTCAAATCCCCTCCTCAATCCCCCATCCTCATCCACCTTCCTCAACCTCCCTATCGTAAACCCCCTCCTCAACCCCCCTCCTCAAACCCCCCATCCTCAAACCCCCTCCTCACCCCCCATCCTCAAACCCCCTCAAACCCCCTCCTCAACCCCCTATCCTCAAACCCCCCTCATCCTCCTTTCTCAACCCCCCTATCCTCAAACCCCCTCAACCCCCCTCCTCAACCCCCCATCCTCATCCTCCTTCCTCAACCCCCTTATCCTCAACCCCCTCCTCAACCTCCCTCCTCAAACCCCCTCCTCAAACCCCCCATCCTCAAACCCCCTCCTCACCCCCCTATCCACAAACCCCTTCAAATCCACTCCTCAACCCCCCATCCTCATCCTCCTTCCTCAACCCCCCTATCCTAAACCCCCTCCTCAACCCCCTCCTCAAACCCCCCGTCCTCAAACCACCTCCTCACCCCCCATCCTCAAACCCCCTCAAACCCCCTCCTCAACCCCCCATCCTCATCCTCCTTCCTCAACCCCCCTATCCTCAAACCCTCCTCAACCTCCCTCCTCAAACCCCCTCCTCAAACCCCCCATCCTCAAACCCCCTCCTCAACCTCCCCATCCTCATCCTCCTTCCTCAACCCCCCTATCCTCAACCCCCTCCTCAACCTCCCTCCTCAAACCCCCTCCTCAAACCCCCATCCTCAAACCCCCTCAACCCCCCATCCTCATCTTCCTTCCTCAACCCCCTCCTCAACCTCAACCCACCTCCTCATTCTAAACCCCCCTAAATAACTCCCCCTCACTTACCTGCTTCTGTTCCGGCCTCCGCTCCGCTCCTTGACCCGGCGCGCATGTGACGTCACATGTGCGCCACGTCATTAGCATAGGCCGGAACAGAAGCAGGTAAGTGAGGGGAGGTTATTTAGGGGGGTTTAGGTTGAGGAGGAGGGTTTAGGTTGAGGGGGGGGGGTTTAGGTTGAGGAGGGGGGGTTAGAATGAATATCGGCGTATAACACGCACCTATAATTTGCTCCCTATTTTCAGGGAGAAAAAGTGCGTGTTATACGCCGATAAATACGGTATATATATATATGTATATATATATATATATATATATATATATATATATATAGGCCCTCATTCAATTGCAATTTGCCCAATTAAATAGGGGTCTAAATAAGCACATAACATATTTTTTGAAAGAAGTTTTTAGTTAGTAAACATCTATCCAAAAGCAAGGTTTTAACTAACTAAAAACTTATTTGAAAAAAATATGTTATCGCAATTGAATGAGGCCCATAGTGATTATCTAAGGATATTAGGATATGAAAATTATGTGATAGTAACAGAGAAATGAGGAAGAGAGGTAGGGGAAAAGGGAACAAGTCTAGAGCCAATTTAGGTAGTTGGATAAGATTAAAAATGGCACCACACCCCTTTCCCCTCACTATCCAGAAGCAGATACCTTGCATCATTCAATGCAACCACAGCTCTCCAGAAATATAAACACCCATCTCACACACACAACTTTCAGCAATATATCATGGATCTCTCCAGGGACCTGCAGAGCCATTAACATTTATTTTTGCTAATTAAAAAATAACTGTATACCTTTTTCTAGCTTAATTTTGCTGTTAGTTTTCAAACATATATATATTTTGTTCATTGTGCAGTGGTCCTTTCACTTTAGTTTAATGTGGGTTTATATTATAAGTAAAACTTTCACTGTAATGAAAACAAAGGAGGATAACAGATCAGATGTGTCATCTGCAGAGAGGATCAACTGCATTCCTGAGATACGCCTTATATAGGAGGAGTGAGTAGAATTTATATGCCCATCTCCTAATACATAGAATCCAGGACACTGACCTCTCTCCTCCTCCTAATACACAGACACCGGGACACTGACCTCTCACCTCGTCCTAATACACAGACACCAGGACACGGACCTCTCACCTCCTCCTAATACACAGACACCAGGACACGGACCTCTCACCTCCTCCTAATACACAGACACCAGGACACGGACCTCTCACCTCCTCCTAATACACAGACACCAGGACACAGACCTCTCACCTCCTCCTAATACACAGACACCGGGACACGGACCTCTCACCTCCTCCTAATACACAGACACCGGGACACTGACCTCTCACCTCCTCCTAATACACAGACACCAGGACATGGACCTCTCACCTCCTCCTAATACACAGACTCCGGGACAAGGACCTCTCACCTCCTCCTAATACACAGACACCAGGACATGGACCTCTCACCTCCTCCTAATACACAGACTCCGGGACAAGGACCTCTCACCTCCTCCTAATACACAGACTCCGGGACAAGGACCTCTCACCTCCTCCTAATACACAGACTCCGGGACACGGACCTCTCACCTCCTCCTAATACATAGAATCTAGGACATGGACCTCTCACCTCCTCCTAATACACAGACACCAGGACACTGACCTCTCACCTCCTCCTAATACACAGACACCAGGACACGGACCTCTCACCTCCTCCTAATACACAGACACCGGGACACAGACCTCTCACCTCCTCCTAATACACAGACACCAGGACATAGACCTCTCACCTCCTCCTAATACATAGACACCAGGACACGGACCCCTCACCTCCTCCTAATACACAGACACCAGGACACGGACCCCTCACCTCCTCCTAATACACAGACATCAGGACACGGACCCCTCACCTCCTCCTAATACACAGACACCAGGACACGGACCTCTCACCTCCTCCTAATACACAGACACCAGGACACAGACCTCTCACCTCCTCCTAATACACAGACACCAGGACACGGACCCCTCACCTCCTCCTAATACACAGACATCAGGACACGGACCCCTCACCTCCTCCTAATACACAGACACCAGGACACGGACCTCTCACCTCCTCCCAATACACAGACACCAGGACATGGACCTCTCACCTCCTCCTAATACACAGACACCGGGACACGGACCTCTCACCTCCTCCTAATACACAGACACCAGGACACGGACCTCTCACCTCCTCCTAATACACAGACTCCGGGACAAGGACCTCTCACCTCCTCCTAATACACAGACACCAGGACACGGACCCCTCACCTCCTCCTAATACACAGACACCAGGACACGGACCTCTCACCTCCTCCCAATACACAGACACCAGGACACGGACCTCTCACCTCCTCCTAATACACAGACACCAGGACACGGACCTCTCACCTCCTCCTAATACACAGACACCAGGACACTGACCCCTCACCTCATCCTAATACACAGGCACCAGGACACAGACCTCTCACCTCCTCCTAATACACAGACATCAGGACACGGACCCCTCACCTCCTCCTAATACACAGACACCAGGACACGGACCTCTCACCTCCTCCCAATACACAGACACCAGGACACGGACCTCTCACCTCCTCCTAATACACAGACACCAGGACACGGACCTCTCACCTCCTCCAAATACACAGACACCAGGACACAGACCTCTCACCTCCTCCTAATACACAGACACCAGGACACAGACCTCTCACCTCCTCCTAATACATAGACACCAGGACACGGACCTCTCACCTCCTCCTAATACACAGACACCAGGACACGGACCTCTCACCTCCTCCTAATACACAGACACCAGGACATGGACCTCTCATCTCCTCCTAATACACAGACACCAGGACACGGACCTCTCACCTCCTCCTAATACACAGACACCAGGACACTGACCCCTCACCTCCTCCTAATACACAGACACCGGGACACAGACCTCTCACCTCCTCCTAATACACAGACACCAGGACACAGACCTCTCACCTCCTCCTAATACACAGACACCAGGACACAGACCTCTCATCTCCTCCTAATACATAGACACCAGGACACGGACCTCTCACCTCCTCCTAATACACAGACATCAGGACACAGACCTCTCACCTCCTCCTAATACACAGACACCAGGACACGGACCCCTCACCTCATCCTAATACACAGACACCAGGACACAGACCTCTCACCATCTCCTAATACACAGACATCAGGACACGGACCCCTCACCTCCTCCTAATACACAGACTCCAGGAGACGGACCCCTCACCTCCTCCTAATACACAGACACCAGGACACGGACCTCTCACCTCCTCCTAATACACAGACACCAGGACACGGACCTCTCACCTCCTCGTAATACACAGACACCAGGACACAGACCTCTCACCTCCTCCTAATACACAGACACCAGGACATGGACCTCTCACCTCCTCCTAATACACAGACACCAAGACACTGACCTCTCACCTCCTCCTAATACACAGAAACCAGGACACTGACCTCTCACCTCCTCCTAATACACAGACACCGAGACACGGACCTGTCACCTCCTCCTAATACACAGACACCGGGACACGGACCTCTCACCTCCTCCTAATACACAGACACCAGGACAGGGACCTCTCACCTCCTCCTAATACACAGACACCAGAAAACGGACCCCTCACCTCCTCCTAATACACAGACACCAGGACACGGACCTCTCACCTCCTCCCAATACACAGACACCAGGACACGGACCTCTCACCTCCTCCTAATACACAGACACCAGGACACAGACCTCTCACCTCCTCCTAATACACAGACACCAGGACACAGACCTCTCACCTCCTCCTAATACACAGACACCAGGACACAGACCTCTCATCTCCTCCTAATACATAGACACCAGGACACAGACCTCTCACCATCTCCTAATACACAGACACCAGGACACGACCTCTCACCTCCTCCTAATACACAGACACCGGGACACGGACCTCTCACCTCCTCCTAATACACAGACTCCGGGACAAGGACCTCTCACCTCCTCCTAATACACAGACACTGGGACACGGACCTCTCACCTCCTCCTAATACACAGACACCGGGACACGGACCTCTCACCTCCTCCTAATACACAGACACCAAGACACGGACCTCTCACCTCCTCCTAATACACAGACATCAGAACACAGATACCTCACCTCCTCCTAATACACAGACACCAGGACACGGACCTCTCACCTCTGCCTAATACACAGACACCAGGACACAGACCTCTCACCTCCTCCTAATACACAGATACCAGGACACGGACCTCTCACCTCCTCCTAATACATAGACACCAGGACACGGACCTCTCACCTCCTCCTAATACACAGACACCAGGACACGGACCTCTCACCTCCTCCTAATACACAGAAACCAGGACACTGACCTCTCACCTCCTCCTAATACACAGACACCAGGACACGGACCTCTCACCTCCTCCTAATACACAGACACAGGACACAGACCTCTCACCTCCTCCTAATACACAGACACCGGGACACGGACCTCTCACCTCCTCCTAATACACAGACACCAGGACACGGACCTCTCACCTCCTCCTAATACACAGACACCAGGACACGGACCTCTCACCTCCTCCTAATACACAGACACCAGGACACGGACCCCTCACCTCCCCCTAATACACAGACACCAGGACACGGACCTCTCACCTCCTCCTAATACACAGACACCAGGACACAGACCTCTCACCTCCTCCTAATACACAGACACCAGGACACGGACTCTTCACCTCCTCCTAATACACAGACACCAGGACACAGATCCCTCACCTCCTCCTAATACACAGACACCAGGACACGGACCTCTCACCTCCTCCTAATACACAGACACCGGGACACGGACCTCTCACCTCCTCCTAATACACAGACACCGGGACACGGGCCTCTCATCTCCTCCTAATACACAGACTCCAGGACACTGACCTCTCACCTCCTCCTAATACACAGACTCCAGGACACTGACCTCTCACCTCCTCCTAATACACAGACTCCAGGACACTGACCTCTCACCTCCTCCTAATACACAGACACCAGGACACGGACCTCTCACCTCCTCCTAATACACAGACACCAGGACACGGACCTCTCACCTCCTCCTAATACACAGACACCAGGACACAGACCTCTCACCTCCTCCTAATACACAGACACCAGGACACGGACCTCTCACCTCCTCCTAATACACAGACACCGGGACACGGACCTCTCACCTCCTCCTAATACACAGACACCAGGACACGGACCTCTCACCTCCTCCTAATACATAGACACTGGGACACTGACCTCTCACCTCCTACTAATACAGAGACAACAGGACACGGACCTCTCACCTCCTCCTAATACACAGACACCAGGACACGGACCTCTCACCTCCTCCTAATACACAGACACCAGGACACGGACCCCTCACCTCCTCCTAATACACAGACACCAGGACACGGACCTCTCACCTCCTCCTAATACACAGATACCAGGACACGGACCTCTCACCTCCTCCTAATACACAGACACCAGGACACGGACCTCTCACCTCCTCCTAATACACAGACATCAGAACACAGATACCTCACCTCCTCCTAATACACAGACACCAGGACACAGACCTCTCACCTCCTCCTAATACACAGACACAGGACACGGACCTCTCACCTCCTCCGAATACACAGACACCAGGACACAGACCTCTCACCTCCTCCTAATACACAGACACCAGGACACGGACCTCTCACCTCCTCCTAATACACAGACACCAGGACACAGACCTCTCACCTCCTCCTAATACACAGACACCAGGACACGGACCTCTCACCTCCTCCTAATACACAGACACCAGGAAAAGGACCCCTCACCTCCTCCTAATACACAGACACCAGGACACGGACCTCTCACCTCCTCCTAATACACAGACCCCAGGACACAGACCTCTCACCTCCTCCTAATACACAGACACCGGACACTGACCTCTCACCTCCTCCTAATACACAGACACCAGGACACGGACCTCTCACCTCCTCCTAATACACAGACACCAGGACACGGACCCCTCACCTCCTCCTAATACACAGACACCAGGACACAGACCTCTCACCTCCTCCTAATACACAGACACCGGGACACAGACCTCTCACCTCCTCCTAATACACAGACACTGAGACACGGACTCTTCACCTCCTCCTAATACACAGACACCAGGACACAGACCTCTCACCTCCTCCTAATACACAGACTCCAGGACACTGACCTCTCACCTCCTCCTAATACACAGACACCGGGACACGGACCTCTCACCTCCTCCTAATACACAGACACCAGGACACAGACCTCTCACCTCCTCCTAATACACAGACATCAGGACACAGACCTCTCACCTCCTCCTAATACACAGACACCAGGACACGGACCTCTCACCTCCTCCTAATACACAGACACCGGGACACGGACCTCTCACCTCCTCCTAATACACAGACACCAGGACACGGACCTCTCACCTCCTCCTAATACACAGACACCAGGACACAGACCTCTCACCTCCTCCTAATACACAGACACCAGGACACAGACCTCTCACCTCCTCCTAATACACAGACATCAGGACACAGACCTCTCACCTCCTCCTAATACACAGACACCAGGACACGGACCTCTCACCTCCTCCTAATACACAGACACCAGGACACGGACCTCTCACCTCCTCCTAATACACAGACACCAGGACACAGACCTCTCACCTCCTCCTAATACACAGACATCAGGACACAGACCTCTCACCTCCTCCTAATACACAGACACCAGGACACGGACCTCTCACCTCCTCCTAATACACAGACACCGGGACACGGACCTCTCACCTCCTCCTAATACACAGAAACCAGGACACGGACCTCTCACCTCCTCCTAATATACAGGCACCGGGACACTGACCTCTCACCTCCTCCCAATACACAGACACCAGGACACTGACCTCTCACCTCCTCCTAATACACAGACATCAGAACACAGATACCTCACCTCCTCCTAATACACAGACACCAGGACACAGACCTCTCACCTCCTCCTAATACACAGACACAGGACACGGACCTCTCACCTCCTCCGAATACACAGACACCAGGACACAGACCTCTCACCTCCTCCTAATACACAGACACCAGGACACGGACCTCTCACCTCCTCCTAATACACAGACACCAGGACACAGACCTCTCACCTCCTCCTAATACACAGACACCAGGACACGGACCTCTCACCTCCTCCTAATACACAGACACCAGGAAAAGGACCCCTCACCTCCTCCTAATACACAGACACCAGGACACGGACCTCTCACCTCCTCCTAATACACAGACACCAGGACACAGACCTCTCACCTCTTCCTAATACACAGAAACACAAGGCAGAAACACTTACACCAAGGCAGAAACACTTACACCAAGGCAGTAACACTTACACCAAGGCAGTAACAATTACACCAAGGAAGTAACACTTACACCAAGGCAGAAACACTTACACCAAGCCAGTAGCACTTACACCAAGGCAGAAACACTTACACCAAGGCAGTAACACTTACACCAAGGAAGTAACACTTACACCAAGGCAGAAACATGTACACCAAAGCAGAAACACTTACACCAAGGCAGAAACACTTACACCAATGCACCAAGGCAGAAACACTTACACCAAGGCAGTAACACTTACACCAAGGCAGTAACACTTACACCAAGGCAGTAACACTTACACCAATGCACCAAGGCAGTAACACTTACACCAAGGCAGTAACACTTTCCCCAAGGCAGAAACATTTAGGCAGTAACACTTAGACCAAGACAGAAACACTTACACCAAGGTACCAATGCAGTAACACTTACACCAAGGCAGTAACACTCATACCAAGGCAGTAACACTCACACCAAGGCAGAAACACTTACACAAAGGCAGAAACACTTACACCAATGCACCAAGGCAGAAACACTTACACCAAGGCAGTAACACTTACACCAAGGCAGTAACACTTACACCAATGCAGTAACACTTACACCAATGCACCAAGGCAGTAACACTTACACCAAGGCAGTAACACTTTCCCCAAGGCAGAAACATTTAGGCAGTAACACTTAGACCAAGACAGAAACACTTACACCAAGGCAGTAACACTCATACCAAGGCAGTAACACTCACACCAAGGCAGAAACACTTACACAAAGGCAGGAACACTCACACCAAGGCAGAAACACTTACACAAAGGCAGGAACACTTACACCAATGCACCAAGGCAGTAACACTTTCCCCAAGGCAGAAACATGTAGGCAGTAACACTTACACCAAGGCAGTAACACTTACACCAAGGCAGTAACAATGACACCAAGGCAGAAACACTTACACCAATGCAGTAACACTTACACCAGGGCAGAAACACTTACACCAATGCAGTAACACTTACACCAAGGCAGTAACAATGACACCAAGGCAGTAACACTTGCATCAAGGCAGAAACACTTACACCAAGGCAGTAACATTTACACCAAGGCAGAAACACTTACACCAAGGCAGAAACACTTACACCAATGCACCAAGGCAGTAACACTTTCCCCAAGGCAGAAACATTTAGGCAGTAACACTTACACCAAGACAGAAACACTTACACCAAGGTACCAATGCAGTAACACTTACACCAAGGCAGTAGCACTCACACCAAGGCAGAAACACTTTTACACCAAGGCAGTAACACTTACACCAAGGCAGTAACACTCATACCAAGGCAGTAACACTCACACCAAGGCAGAAACACTTACACAAAGGCAGGAACACTTACATCAAGGCAGAAACACTTACACCAAGGCAAATAACACTTACACCAAGGCAGAAACACTTACACCAAGGTACCAATGCAGTAACACTCATACCAAGGCAGTAACACTCACATCAAGGCAGAAACACTTACACCAAGACAGGAACACTCACACCAAGGCAGAAACACTTACACAAAGGCAGTAACACTTACACCAATGCACCAAGGCAATAACACTTACACCAAGGCAGAAACATGTAGGCAGTAACACTTACACCAAGGATGAAACAAACACTTACTTACACCAAGGCAGAAACACTTACACCAAGGCAGTAACACTTACACCAAGGCAGTAACAATGACACCAAGGCAGTAACAATGACACCAGGGCAGTAACACTTACACCAATGCAGTAACACTTACACCAAGGCAGTAACACTTACACCAAGGCAGTAACAATGACACCAAGGCAGTAACAATGACACCAGGGCAGTAACACTTGCATCAAGGCAGAAACACTTACACCAATACCAATGCAGTAACATTAACACCAAGGCAGAAACACTTACACCAATGCACCAAGGCAGTAACACTTTCCCCAAGGCAGCAACATTTAGGCAGTAACACTTACACCAAGACAGAAACACTTACACCAAGGTACCAATGCAGTAACACTTACACCAAGGCAGTAGCACTCACACCAAGGCAGAAACACTTTTACACCAAGGCAGTAACACTTACACCAAGGCAGTAACACTCATACCAAGGCAGTAACACTCACACCAAGGCAGAAACACTTACACAAAGGCAGGAACACTTACATCAAGGCAGTAACACTTACACCGATGCACCAAGGCAGTAACACTTACACCAAGGCAGAAACATGTAGGCAGTAACACTTACACCAAGGCAGAAACAAACACTTACTTACACCAAGGCAGTAACACTTACACCAAGGCAGAAAAACTTACACTAAGGCAGAAAAACCTAAACTAAGGCAGTAACACTTACACCAAGGCAGAAACAAACACTTAGAGCCCCATTCAATTCCGAGTTGCCCAATTGAATAGGGCTCTATATAAGCACTTACAAAAAAATGTAAACAAACTTTTTAGTTACTGAACCTCTATCCAAAACCAAGGTTTTCACTAACTAAAAACTTCTGTCAAAAAATATGTTATGTGCTTATATAGAGCCCTATTCAATTGACAAATTTCAAATTGAATGAGGACCTTAGGGCCTTATTTAATTGCAATTTGGCCAATTGAATAGGCCTCTATATCAGCACAGAGCATATATTTTTACAGAAGTTTTTAGTTAGTGAACTTCTATTCAAAAGCAAGGTCTTCACTAACTAAAAACTTCTGTAAAAAAAAATGCTATGCGCTTATTTAGAGCCCTATTCATTTGGCCAGATCGCAATTGAATGAGGCTCTTACAGTGGATATAAAAAAAGTCTATATTCAAATGTACATAGTACACCATGGCAGTAACACGTACACCAAGGCAGAAACATTTACAGCCTTATTAAATTGCAATTCAGCAACTTCTAAAGGGCTCTATTTAAGCACACAGAATATTTTTTTTACAGAAGTTTTTAGTTCGTGAAGACCTTGCTTTTGGATAAAAGTTCACTAACTAAAAACTTCTGTAAATAAAATATGCTGTGTGCTTATATAGAGCCCTTTAGAATTTGCTGAATTGCAATATAATAAGGCTGTAAGGCAGTAACACTTTCCCCAAGGCAGAAACACTTACACCAAGGCAGAAACACTTACACCAAGGCAGAAACACTTACATCAAGGCAGTAACACTTACACCAAGGCAGAAACACGTACACCAAGGCAGAAACATGTACACCAAGGCAGAAACACTTACATCAAGGCAGAAACACTTACACCAAGGCAGAAACACGTACACCAAGGCAGAAACATGTACACCAAGGCAGAAACACTTACATCAAGGCAGTAACACTTACACCAAGGCAGAAACACGTACACCAAGGCAGAAACACGTACACCAAGGCAGAAACACTTACACCAAGGCAGAAACACTTACACCAAGGCAGAAACACTTACATCAAGGCAGTAACACGTACACCAAGGCAGTAACACTTACACCAAGGCAGTAACACTTACACCAAGGCAGAAACACTTACACCAAGGCAGAAACACGTACACCAAGCCAGTAACACTTACACCAAGGCAGTAACACTTACACCAATGCACCAAGGCAGAAACACTTACACCAAGGCAGAAACACTTACACCAAGGCAGTAACACTTACACCAAGCCAGTAACACTTACACCAAGGCAGAAACACTTACAACAAGGCAGTAACACTTACACCAAGCCAGTAACACTTACACCAAGGCAGTAACACTTACACCAATGCACCAAGGCAGTAACACTTACACCAAGGCAGTAACACTTACACCAAGGCAGAAACACTTACACCAAGGCAGAAACACGTACACCAAGGCAGAAACACGTACACCAAGGCAGTAACACTTACACCAAGGCAGAAACACTTACATCAAGGCAGTAACACGTACACCAAGGCAGTAACACTTACACCAAGGCAGTAACACTTACACCAAGGCAGAAACACTTACACCAAGGCAGAAACATGTACACCAAGCCAGTAACACTTACACCAAGGCAGTAACACTTACACCAATGCACCAAGGCAGAAACACTTACACCAAGGCAGAAACACTTTTACACCAATGCAGTAACACTTAAACCAAGGCAGTAACACGTACACCAAGGCAGAAACACTTTTACACCAAGGCAGAAAAACGTACACCAAAGCAGAAACACTTACACCAAGGCAGAAACACTTACACCAAGCCAGTAACACTTACACCAAGGCAGAAACACTTACACCAAGGCAGAAACACTTACACCAAGGCAGAAACACGTACACCAAGGCAGAAACACGTACACCAAGGCAGAAACACGTACACCAAGGCAGTAACACTTACACCAAGGCAGTAACACTTACACCAAGGCAGAAACACTTACACCAAGGCAGAAACACGTACACCAAGCCAGTAACACTTACACCAAGGCAGTAACACTTACACCAATGCACCAAGGCAGAAACACTTACACCAAGGCAGAAACACTTACACCAAGGCAGTAACACTTACACCAAGCCAGTAACACTTACACCAAGGCAGAAACACTTACACCAAGGCAGTAACACTTACACCAAGCCAGTAACACTTACACCAAGGCAGTAACACTTACACCAATGCACCAAGGCAGTAACACTTACACCAAGGCAGTAACACTTACACCAAGGCAGAAACACTTACACCAAGGCAGAAACACGTACACCAAGCCAGTAACACTTACACCAAGGCAGTAACACTTACACCAATGCACCAAGGCAGAAACACTTACACCAAGGCAGAAACACTTACACCAAGGCAGTAACACTTACACCAAGCCAGTAACACTTACACCAAGGCAGTAACACTTACACCAATGCACCAAGGCAGAAACACTTACACCAAGGCAGAAACACTTACACCAAGGCAGTAACACTTACACCAAGGCAGTAACACTTACACCAATGCACCAATGCAGAAACACTTACACCAAGGCAGAAACACTTACACCAAGGCAGTAACACTTACACCAAGGCAGTAACACTTACACCAAGGCAGAAACATTTACACCAAGGCAGAAACACGTACACCAAGGCAGAAACACTTACACCAAGCCAGTAACACTTACACCAAGGCAGAAACACGTACACCAAGGCAGAAACACGTACACCAAGGCAGAAACACGTACACCAAGGCAGTAACACTTACACCAAGCCAGTAACACTTACACCAAGGCAGTAACACTTACACCAATGCACCAAGGCAGAAACACTTACACCAAGGCAGAAACACTTACACCAAGGCAGTAACACTTACACCAAGGCAGAAACACTTACACCAAGGCAGAAACACGTACACCAAGTCAGAAACACTTACACCAAGGCAGAAACACTTTTACACCAAGGAAGTAACACTTACACCAAGGCAGTAACACGTACACCAAGGCAGAAACACTTACACCAAGGCAGAAACACTTTTACACCAAGGCAGTAACACTTACACCAAGGCAGTAACACATACACCAATGCAGTAACACGTACACCAAGGCAGAAACACTTTTACACCAATACAGTAACACTTACACCAAGGCAGAAACACTTACACCAAGGCAGAAACACTTTTACACCAAGGCAGTAACACTTACACCAAGGCAGTAACACGTACACCAAGGCAGAAACACTTACACCAAGGCAGAAACACTTTTACACCAAGGCAGAAACACGTACACCAAAGCAGAAACACGTACACCAAGGCAGAAACACTTACACCAAGCCAGTAACACTTACACCAAGGCAGAAACACTTTTACACCAATGCAGTATCACTTACACCAATGCAGTAACACGTACACCAAGGCAGAAACACTTTTACACCAATGCAGTATCACTTACACCAATGCAGTATCACTTACACCAATGCAGTAACACTTACACCAAGGCAGAAACACGTACACCAAAGCAGAAACACGTACACCAAGGCAGAAACACTTACACCAAGCCAGTAACACTTACACCAAGGCAGAAACACGTACACCAAGGCAGAAACACTTACACCAAGGCAGAAACACTTTTACACCAAGGCAGTAACACTTACACCAAGGCAGAAACACTTACACCAAGGCAGTAACACGTACACCAAAGCAAAAACACGTACACCAAGGCAGAAACACTTACACCAAGCCAGTAACACTTACACCAAGGCAGAAACACGTACACCAAGGCAGAAACACTTACACCAAGGCAGAAACACTTTTACACCAAGGCAGTAACACTTACACCAAGGCAGAAACACTTACACCAAGGCAGTAACACGTACACCAAAGCAAAAACACTTACACCAAGGCAGAAACACTTTTACACCAAGGCAGTAACACGTACACCAAGGCAGAAACACTTACACCAAGGCAGAAACACTTTTACACCAAGGCAGAAACACTTTTACACCAAGGCAGAAACACTTTTACACCAAGGCAGAAACACTTACACCAAGGCAGAAACACTTTTACACCAAGGCAGAAACACTTTTACACCAAGGCAGAAACACTTTTACACCAAGGCAGAAACACGTACACCAAAGCAAAAACACGTACACCAAGGCAGAAACACTTACACCAAGGCAGTAACACTTACACCAATGCACCAAGGCAGAAACACTTACACCAAGGCAGTAACACTTACACCAAGCCAGTAACACTTACACCAAGGCAGAAATACTTTTACACCAATGCAGTATCACTTACACCAATGCAGTAACACTTACACCAAGGCAGAAACACGTACACCAAGGCAGAAACACTTACACCAAGCCAGTAACACTTACACCAAGGCAGAAACACGTACACCAAGGCAGAAACACTTACACCAAGGCAGAAACACTTTTACACCAAGGCAGAAACACTTACACCAAGGCAGAAACACGTACACCAAGGCAGAAACACTTACACCAAGGCAGAAACACTTTTACACCAAGGCAGAAACACTTACACCAAGGCAGAAACACGTACACCAAGGCAGAAACACTTACACCAAGGCAGAAACACTTTTACACCAAGGCAGTAACACTAATCGCAAGGCCCCTAAAGTACACAGGGGGAGAGGCTCGCAATGAGCACCAAAGGCGCTCAGGTGATCACTGCAAAGCAGGAAAGTTGAAGTACACGGGGGAGAGGCTCAGCGCGGGGCTACCAATGAACGCTGAAAGTGGTCAGAGGGGCAAAATCATCACATTGTGTGGCAAACAGCATTGCTAGGTTTACAATTTTATTCCCGTCAATTTCCTAGTATATTTATATATATATATATATATATATATATATATATATATATATATATATATACTAGGAACTTGCCTGTCAAAAATGACGAGATTAAAATTGTAAGGCTGGCAATGCTGTTTGCCACACAATGTGATGATTTTGCTCCTCTGAGCACCTTTGGTGCTCATTGCAAGACCCGCGCTGATCGCCTTTGACCTCTCCCCCATGTACTTAAACTTTCCTGCTTTGCACTGATCACCTTTTGGCACTCATCACGATCCCCACGCTGAGCGCCTTTGGCACTCATTGCGACCCTTTCCTCCCGCCTATGATACAGTCTGCTCATTGCAGGTTTCATTAACCTGCAAGTTTTGTGCTTGGGAATGCCATGTGTCTCTTTCCACCATCTCCCCCTGCCCCTTCCTTGTGTCTTTCTCCTGTGTGTGTGCTGAATGTTTGTGTGGCGTGCGGTGACTGGCGTTGATTTTATTTTCTAAGTCCTGCGTGCCTGGCGTTGTTGGTGTAAGTGTTACTGTCTTTGCCGTTGTGTATTTTCTAAGTCCTGCGTGCCTGGCGTTGTTGGTGTAAGTGTTACTGTCTTTGCCGTTGTGTATTTTCTAAGTCCCGCGAGCCTGGCGTTGTTGGTGTAAGTGTTACTGTCTTTGCCGTTGTGTATTTTCTAAGTCCCGCGAGCCTGGCGTTGTTGGTGTAAGTGTTACTGTCTTTGCCGTTGTGTATTTTCTAAGTCCCGCGAGCCTGGCGTTGTTGGTGTGCCTGGTGCTCATGCAAGGCTCGCATGTGTGATGGTGCCGCTGGCTCGCCTCGCTTTGTGAGGCTCACGGTTACCAACATCGCAAACGTTCCAGACAGTAGAAAGATCCACAACTATAAATGTGATATATATATATATATAGGCATATAGATCTATATAGATATAGGTAAATATCTAAATATATAGACATATAGATATACATATGAATATATACATTAAATTAATATCCACAACAAGGCCATAAATAAAAGGGAATAAAGACATTTTTTTAACGAACTATATAAATGGGGACTACATCGCCCAGGCGGCCTTGCGGCATTCAGATGACGTGTCAGTGGTGGGCGAGGCACAGAGAGCCGCTTCGCGGTGATTGGCTCGTGGTGACATGGGCGGCCACGTGCTGTGGGCTGAGCCAATGGGACGGCCGCGAGACGATGTACCCATGTCAGCAGATGGTGAGGAGAGGCATCAGGAAGAGAGGAGAGGCAGAGAGATTGCAACAAAAGGGGAGCCAGACTGAGAGACAGTGAGAGGAGAGAGAGCGAGCAGGGTGAGTACTGTTTTCTGACTACTTACTGCACCAGGAGGGGTATATACAGATACCACACCACTGGCGCATTTATATATAATACCCCAGGGCTGCTGCAGTTATGTATGTCAGTCAGAAATTGCCACAGACCAGTAATTAGAAGAGAGAGCAGGGTGAGTACTGGGGGCACTGCCTGCTTACTGCACCAGGAGGGGTATATACTGACACCACACCACTGGGGCATTTATATATAGATATCCCAGGACTGGGACAGTTATACTATATATATATCAACCAGAAACTGCCACAGACCAGTACCTAGAAGAGGGGGTATAGAGTCTGTCACTATATTACATATCTGGGGTGATATACTGATACCCTAAAACTGGGGTAAGTTGTGAACAAATACCCCAGCATTGTGACAGTTATACAAAATATCAGCCAAGGGGACAAATATACCCTGATACCCCAGCTCTGGGGGAAAGTATACCATGCAGAACCCAGAAAATACCCAACCCTCCCAGAGAAGAGTAGTGGGACAATACTGCACCCAGGGGGCAGATATACACAGATACCCCAGCACTGGGCAAAATTATACATCCCTATACTAGGGCCCTCTTTGCCCACACCATCATCAGAACTGCCCCCTCAGTATCAGGGCAACTGCACAGCCATCAAAGACCAGCCACTCCTTCTGCCCCCCTAGTGTACATTTGCCCCTTACTGCTGGTTAGTATAAGAGTCTCTATGAGCAGAGGTGGGTGTGTCAGTGCAACCCATTTAACATCATTACAGTACATTCCTATATCTATGCATCGAAATCCTATGTCTTTATTCAATTAATAAATACATTAATCTATATAATATTTCCCTATAAACAGATTTGTGCAGACATTTCCCAGAACACAATTCATCAGACGTGTAGATCTCTTCTTGATCCAGGATCTGGATTGATCATTTTGCCTTTTTATAGGATAATATAATATGGAATGGTATTAAGATAGATTATAGGATAAGTATTTCTCATGGCCTTGTGGTTACTTTGCATGGAGATTATAGGGGCTATTATATATCATTATCTGGTTGTCTCTCTGTACAGACTTGTCTAAAATAGGAGATTTGTATTGTTCTGCCACAAAAAAAAAATGGAATTTTCCCTACACCAAGAGTAAGATTGTTTACATCTCCTCTTCTAGACCAGGCAGCAGACTTCTGTTTTTTTTTCCTTTATTTTCTGGAGCTGTGTAATCCTGAAATGACCTTTGGTTGTAAATGTAACTTTGTGGTGGATAAGACCTTTCGGGGGAAACAGACGTTTAGATCAATTCATTCATTGTTTGTTCTTTCACTTAAGCTTATTGCAAATAGGTTGTGGAATGTGCACTTGGTAAGAAAAATGTCTTTCCTTCTTCTACCTCCTTTCTTTCTCTCTCCCACGGTCTACTTTCTCCCTCTTCTCTCCACCCTCCGTTTCTCTCCTCCTTTTTGGCCACCCTCCATTTCTCTCCTCCTTTTTGGCCACCCTCCGTTTCTCTCCTCCTTTTTGGCCACCCTCCGTTTCTCTCCTCCTTTTTGGCCACCCTCCGTTTCTCTCCTCCTTTTTGGCCACCCTCCGTTTCTCTCCCCCTTTTTGGCCACCCTCCGTTTCTCTCCTCCTTTTTGGCCACCCTCCGTTTCTCTCCTCCTTTTTGGCCACCCTCCGTTTCTCTCCTCCTTTTTGGCCTCCCTCAGTTTCTCTCCTCCTTTTTGGGCCACCCTCCGTTTCTCTCCTCCTTTTTGGGCCACCCCCCGTTTCTCTCCTCCTTTTTGGGCCACCCTCCGTTTCTCTCCTCCTTTTTGGGCCACCCTCCGTTTCTCTCCTCCTTTTTGGGCCACCCTCCGTTTCTCTCCTCCTTTTTGGGCCACCCTCCGTTTCTCTCCTCCTTTTTGGGCCACCCTCCGTTTCTCTCCTCCTTTTTGGGCCACCCTCCGTTTCTCTCCTCCTTTTTGGGCCACCCTCCGTTTCTCTCCTCCTTTTTGGGCCACCCTCCGTTTCTCTCCTCCTTTTTGGGCCACCCTCCGTTTCTCTCCTCCTTTTTGGGCCACCCTCCGTTTCTCTCCTCCTTTTTGGGCCACCCTCCGTTTCTCTCCTCCTTTTTGGGCCACCCTCCGTTTCTCTCCTCCTTTTTGGGCCACCCTCCGTTTCTCTCCTCCTTTTTGGGCCACCCTCCGTTTCTCTCCTCCTTTTTGGGCCACCCTCCGTTTCTCTCCTCCTTTTTGGGCCACCCTCCGTTTCTCTCCTCCTTTTTGGGCCACCCTCCGTTTCTCTCCTCCTTTTTGGGCCACCCTCCGTTTCTCTCCTCCTTTTTGGGCCACCCTCCGTTTCTCTCCTCCTTTTTGGGCCACCCTCACTTTCTCTCCTTCTTTTTCGGCCTCTCCTCCTCGCCCTCTGCTTTTCCCCCCTTATCTTCTTTATCTCTTCATGTCAATCTTATCTATATCTATCTGCCTATATTTAAAATTGCTACAGAAATCCTTACATTGCTCTGAAAAATAACTTTGTGTATTACACATCAGAATGCTTTTTATTGGCATAATACGATATTTGCTTCAATATGAAGCTGATGTTTCCATCTCTAGAAGGACCTCTTGAATCCAGGTGCCATTGCTGTGATGAGATCAAAAGTAGCCAAGAAAGCCCTGCAGTGCTAGTTCAGATTTAGAGACACCACCAATCCTAACAAAGTTCTGTTTTTTAGGTCATTGTTAAAGAGGAGGTAAAACAATACATTGTATTAGCCATTTTTTTTAAGTTAACAATTTCCCGAGAAATTCAGTGTTATATCTGCTGCTTATTAATTAGCTGCTTTGATGTTCTGCTTGAAATCACAGTTTGCTTATCTGTAGTAAATTAAGTAATCCCATGGGATAATGTGATTAGTAGCGAAGTCTTTTCATGGACTATGTCTAAATACTCAACTTTCAAGTTTAATTATCTAACACTTCCACTGAACATCATATATAATAGTTGTCGTATTGCAAGTTTGTCCGTTAGGCTATGTTAAGTTTCGGGGGTTATGCATGTGCAATGAGCGTCTCGAGAAGAGCGCCATAGACACTAATTGCGAGGTTCGCACGTCTTTCCTGCAATGAGCACCATAGGCGCTCATCGCGAGGCCTGCTCGACTTTGTGTAAGAAATGGTGGCCTTTCAGGGTCCCTTTAAGTGTCATCTGTCCTGTCAGGGTTGTTAATTTGGCCAAGGACACTCCACTGATGAAGGATGGAAACAGATTGGAGGCGCCCATGACGCTGGTCGCGATCACCGCCAAAGCACTGACGGCGCTGATAGCGAGCCATGCAAGACTTTGACAAAATTACGAATTTAACAGCCGACATTTTTTCATGCACGTAAATCAAAAAACTGTCCAAAAAAAGACAATTAATACAAAAAAATAAAAAAATAACTTGCAACCTCACACACAGCATAGGGAAAGAGGCAGGGAGCCTGTCAGTGAGGTTACAAACTAAGTTGAGGCTTAGTGGCCATTTTTTGCAATCGAAAATCGCCTTAGTGAGGAGAAAAAATGGCGGCCGTAAAGACGTAACTGTTTGTAAAAACGCTCAACACTAGGCTGAAGCCCGTAACACTTAGCCGGTCAATGCGAAGCACGCAAGACTTTGAAAATAAGAACCATTGGCGCTCATCACGAACAACGCAAGACTTAAACTGGGACAGAAAGCAAAAAGACACAAGGGGGAGAGAGGGTGGAAAGGAGACACGGAGGAGGGAAATAAGGGGGGAAATAACAAAGGGCATGGAGACGTGGCCAAGAGACAGGGGGGGAGAGAGGGGGAAACAGACACAGGGGTGAAAGAGTGGGGAGAGGCTTGCAAGGAGCGCCAAAGACGCTCAGCGAGGTGCGCAATGAGTGCCATAGGCACTCATTGCGAGGCATGAAAGTAGCGGGTTGGCCGAGGCCTGCCATGAGCAAAATGCAAAGCTCATCGTGAGGCCCATAAAGCTGACGGTGGGAGAGGCTCGCGAGGCCCGCTACTTAGATGGGGGAGAGCCTCGCATTGTGTGGCAGCCTTCACATTTTTATTTAGGCCATTTTTGACGGGCAAGTCGCTAGTATTTAATGAACACTGACTGTGAATGTATTTCTACATATACTTCTTATTTGGAATCTTTGCTGTGTCCCTTTCAGAGCCATGTTATTAGAGAGTAATTCATCACCATAAATAATATGGCCACAATTCAAAATAACAAAAAATGTTCCTTATTTCAAAAAGTAAATCTGTAGAAGAGTGTTAGTTTTGAGCCAGGTTACCACATGTATGTCACTTCTCATCTTCTATGATTTGTCAGAGTGCTCCCATCCCTATGTTATTATCAGAGGCAATAACTGGATGCAATGAGGAGTATTAGTGCGTGTGTGTCAGACGTGCCCGAGAAAAAAGGGTGTTTCTGCATAATTTTCACTCTGTCCTTTCTTGTTTTTTCTTCTTGCTCTTTCCTTACTATCTCGCTGTCTCTCACTTGCTATCTCTCACTTCTTTTTTTCTTTTTCCTTCGCTCGCCCTCTTTCTTGCGCCTCCCTCGCTCGTCCCCCGATTTTTCCCCTCTATTTTTCAAGTTCATCTAATTTTCCCCACTAGTCCCTTCCTTTTTGTCTTCTCGCTCTCTTGTGTGCCAGAAGTTGGTGGATTTGGGCTGCTTCTAACTTTACCTGCATTGATCCATAATGAGCTGCAATGACCAGTGGGGCTATTTAGAATACATTGGTCTGTTTTTTTCCCCCCTTTTCAAAGCACGTACAGACTTCGTTTTAAGTGACTGAACAGTGATCTGGCACATATGGGTTGGATCATATCACTTCATTTTTAAGTAGGTTATTTAATTAATTAAACTGTAAAGGGTCAGAATGTTCTTGAATTAATTTTTACTAATGACAAACTTTAGAGACACACCTTGCAAAAAAATGTAAGGAACCTAAAGCTGTTACCTCTCATGCCAGGTAATTACAAATGTTCTGGCAAGTATTAGCCAAAAAGTGTGTGGTGAAGGATATGACTATAGGACCCTCGTCAGGAATAGAGGTACTAATGTCACCCTATAGACCCCCAGTAAGGAATAGAGAGGTACTAATGTCACTCTATAGACTCCTAGTCAGAAATAGAGAGGTACTAATGTCACTCTATAGACTCCTAGTCAGAAATAGAGAGGTACTAATGTCACTCTATAGACCCCCAGTCAGAAATAGAGAGGTACTAATGTCACTCTATAGACCCCCAGTAAGGAATAGAGAGGTACTAATGTCACTCTATAGACTCCTAGTCAGAAATAGAGAGGTACTAATGTCACTCTATAGACCCCCAGTCAGAAATAGAGAGGTACTAATGTCACTCTATAGACCCCCCAGTCAGAAATAGAGAGGTACTAATGTCACTCTATAGACCCCAGTCAGAAATAGAGAGGTACTAATGTCACTCTATAGATCCCTAGTCAGAAATAGAGAGGTACTAATGTCACTCTATAGACCCCCCAGTCAGAAATAGAGAGGTACTAATGTCACTCTATAGACCCCCCAGTCAGAAATAGAGAGGTACTAATGTCACTCTATAGATCCCTAGTCAGAAATAGAGAGGTACTAATGTCACTCTATAGACACAGTCAGAAATAGAGAGGTACTAATGTCACTCTATAGACCCCAGTCAGTAATAGAGAGGTACTAATGTCACTCTATAGACCTCCAGTCAGAAATAGAGAGGTACTAATGTCACTCTATAGGCCCAGAGTCAGAAATAGAGAGGTACTAATGTCACTCTATAGAACCCCAGTCAGGAATAGAGAGGTACTAATGTCACTCTATAGACCCCAGTCAGGAATAGAGAGGTACTAATGTCACTCTATAGGCCCAGAGTCAGAAATAGAGAGGTACTAATGTCACTCTATAGACCTCCAGTCAGAAATAGAGAGGTACTAATGTCACTCTATAGACCCCCAGTAAGGAATAGGGAGGTACTAATGTCACTCTATAGACCCCTAGTCAGGAATAGAGAGGTACTAATGTCACTCTATAGACCCCCAGTAAGGAATAGGGAGGTACTAATGTCACTCTATAGACCCCTAGTCAGGAATAGAGAGGTACTAATGACAATCTATAGACCCCCAGTGAGAAATAGAGAGGTACTAATGTCACTCTATAGACCTCCAGTCAGAAATAGAGAGGTACTAATGTCACTCTATAGACCCCAGTCATAAAAAGAGAGGTACTAATGTCACTCTATAGACCCCCAGTCAGGAATAGAGAGGTACTAATGACAATCTATAGACCCCCAGTGAGAAATAGAGAGGTACTAATGTCACTCTATTGACCCCCAAAATTGATTTCCATCGGTTTTATCAAGCCCTTCTTGAACACATAAGTGACTTAAAGGGCCTCGGTCACTACAAAATCTTATGCTCTTAAAAAAATGAAGGACAGAATCAGCTGATAAAAATTGTAATAATACTTAAAAAGGTCTAAAAATTTTAAAGCTGTGTTTAAGTTTATATTTTTTTTAGCTTTTTGCTTTCTGAAAAGTTTGCTCCATTTTTATATATATATATATATATATATATATATATATATATTTATTTATATTGTGTGTAATATTATAGTCTGATATATTCAGTATGATTCTCTAAACCCGTATTATATACAGGATGCGCGCTGGGTGCTGCTGTCTGATCTCACATATCCAGGACGGAGCTGCCACGTCTGCTCACCTATCAGGTTCAGGTGGTGGATGTGGCAGGGACTAGCAGGAGAGGGGTAGGCGTGGGAAGCCTAAAATAAAATGTGTTAGCCTGATAAGGACTCATAAGACGTCTAGACACAGAATATTGGCTGTAAATCAGCCCTATGTGGTCTGTGGGTAGTGGATAAAATGATGGGCTTCGTTGTAGAAGCTGTAACATCGAATGGTTTCATTAGTAAACAAGTTTGTGTTGGTTGACAACATTATTTGAGAGTTAGGAGCCAGCCAAACATTGTTTAGGAGCCAGGTTGTGGATTATATATAGAAAGACATGCATAATAGCTGACAGTGTAGGAGCCAGCTGTATTTTAGGAGCCCGGCTTGTCAAGTAAATGAACATACTGAGATGCCCATTAGCACGCTGACTTAGCACATTAGCACACTGAGCCGCAAAATCAATTCTAAATATTTCCGAAAGGATTTACTGTAGAGAAAAACTGCTAGTACAATGTATAAACAGATTTTACCGATCTTTAACATTTAATTAACTTCCTGTTCGGGTGACTTTAAAAAGTGGCGATCATGCCATGTGCTTTTTAAAGGGACACCCTAGCAACAAGTTTGGCTCTTCTTAAAGTTCATTAAATACTAACTAACTATACATTGTACTAAAAGTTTTTCTGTATAGTGAGTCATTTCCAAGATATTCTGCATTGTTTATAGTGGCTTAATATGCTAATTTTCTGGAGTGAGGGAGGTGAGCGAACTGCATATTAACACTGGGGTAGGCTTTACAAACAATGCAAGCCGCACGTTTGCATTATAGTGCACCACACAAAAAGTCGGATATCTCAGCGATGATTACACGGCTAGTGCAATATATGACCACTTCTGCGTTTTTCCTACAGTAAAATATTTCTGAATTTTTACCATTTTCAGCTATCGGTCATTCTTTTAGATCCACTCACAAAACAAGATTGTTATCCTTGCTAATCTGAGATCATGGCCCCTAATTACTGATTAGCCCCTGAGTGGGGTTTGTTTGATGCCTAAGTTCACTCTTTCTAGGTACACTGTAATGTGTTAATGTTTGTCGTGCAGCCAGTACAGGAAGTTGTTGTGAGATAAATTGCCGTTAGGATCTGTAGAGTAAACAGGCTCCTGAACAAGTAAAACCAGCCCAGCAGCTTAATATTTAACTAAAAATAAATACATTTTGGAAATTCATGTCTCAGGTATCGCTGTCACAATAGCAAATAATGCAAGACATACATGGATTAGAAGAAATAGACCCATGTAAAATGCATCATATATATATATATATATATATATATATATATATATATATATATATATACACATATACACATATACACATACACACATACACACACACACAGAGACAATGGTACCTTGGTTCTCAACATTTTCAATACTCAACCAATTTGAGGTACCACTGTGTGTATCTATATATGCAATGAAAGAACATACAAACATTAAAGTCACAGATGAGGTTCCCATGGTATAGGTCACAGCTTCATTGAGATGCACAAGCCCCTTCACCACAACAAGGTCCAGAAGGGGTAATAACAAATATTTTATCAATTAAATGTTATTAAAACATATTTTTCTAGAATACAATACCATTGATGCTTGCCATTTTTAGCTGAGTCTGCCTTTCTTATCCACCCACACATATAGGCTTTGTAATTGTCTATGGCCAACAAACCAGCATTTGAGCATTACTTGTAATCACATTACAGTCGCCTTTTAAGATAACACAGCAAAGATTGAAAACTCGCAAACTTGCAATCTAAGGGTACAGTTTATTACAGAAATGAAAAGTGCATTGTTTAGTCATGTCCTACTCTCTTTAAGCCTATGGACCGCAGCATGCCAGGCAGATCGGTCAGTCACTGCGCCCGTGAACTTGATCAAGCTCATGTTCATTGTTTCAATGACCTCACCTATCCATCTTCGCCTCTGCCGCCCCCTTAAATCTTTCCCAGCATCAGTTTTCTCTAGGGAATCCTAAATGTGCCCAGAACAATATGACTCTATGCGTCTATTATTATTAATGTACTCCATTTTTTTCTGTTCCAATTTTTGGGCTAAATTAACTAAAATGTTACAGTATCCCCAGCATAATGTCCCTGTCACTATTACTTGCACTTATCTACTATGTGACACAAGGATCTCATTCTTTAGCAGACACTCCCCTCAAATGTTTTTTCAGTCTTGGTGAGAGGGAGGTTGTGCGATTAACTCTGAAGTCACCTCCGGTTAGTTTACCCACCCATACTCCCTGATTACTCAGTGCCCCCACCATCCCCCCTGCTGTGTACTGTAATATGTTCCATATTAAGAGGATGCTCTAACTGCTTGCACTGGGTTAGCCCCTTCAAGTGGCCTCCTAATTCCCAGAAAATATGAAATCAGGTGAGAAAGCAAAGAACTACCCCAAATTGTTCAGATGTAGATTGCAAGCTCCTTGACCCAGGAAATCACCTTCACAGGTAGCTTGTATTTTGAAAAAATATACATTTTTTTTTTTCCATTTAAAATTTTGCAGACAAGATACAGAGTAGTGGATACTCTGGATAACCTTCAAGCAAATTTGGTAAGGAAACTACATGATGGCATTTGAAGAATAAATGGGTTATACGGAGGAGTAAATGATAGGTCATATAGCCTGGCCATTCTCCTTTTCTTTTATTTGTAATTAATATTCTTAATTTGTGTTATAATATACATTTCTATATACTTTTAAGTTAAAGTGACAGAGAGGAGGTTCCAAATATGGTATAATTTGAAACTACATGTAATATCAAGAACTTTTATTGATTGATTGGCTCTTCCTACAGTAACTACATTTCAGTATGCATTTGTTGGCCATCAGTCAGTGTTACGACCCAAGATTTGATGGAGCCACGTGCTCCTCCGTTTTCTCCTTCCAGGTCGTGCATTTGTGTTCAATCTCAGCACCCAGCCATTAATCCAGATCAGTTCCAGGCACCATCAGATCCCGTTTCTTAGGACATAAAAAGAACACAAGTACCGTTTAATAGTACAAAGCAGACTGCACCTTTTTATTCCTCCTTGCATTTCCTGATCACTCCAAAACAACCCCTTCAACTTGACAGTCCAAAAGTCCAGTGGGCCCTCCTGAACATGACTGTCAACCTTTCTGATCCACATTTCTGTTTGCAATTGTTAGCCATCGGGCAGCCTTTCTGATCCAAGATTCTAATCTTTTGTTAATGATAGATTATTGTCTTAATTAGTGATTAATCCCTAAGGAATGAATCCATAGTCTTGAACTCAGTTGCCTGCACACAAAAAAAACTATGTTCAGAGCAAGATAGATATACTTCTAGTTTCAAGTTATATTATGTTTGTAACCTCTGCTGTATCGCTTTAAATGATCAGTGTGTTTCTAATATGCTGCTTTGGAAGGCATGTCCATGAAAACTAATGAACTTTCCATTAGTCCTGTAGAGAGCACAGGCAGCATTTTCTGAACAAACATACATATTGGCAGACCCTGCTAGTGCATAGAAGCTGCCATGATAGTTATGCTTCCTTTTTGAGGCAGCTACAGAGCATGAGATGCTTGCAAACTGCCTCTACTGAGCCTATGGAGGGGTCTGGGGAGGTGTATTTACCAATAAAGAAGTCTCCCTTCCTCTTCTCTCCTTCCACTATAATAATTAACAAAACATGTGTAGATTAACAAAAAGTGTGTAAATTTTGCAATAATTGCTTTGTAGTCACGCAAGCGCAGTTGATTAGTATTTGCGGGGAGAGAGCGAGAGAGAGCTTGTGCGCACAGAGAGAGGCCGCATAAAGCACATGATACCATCTGCATTAGTCCTTTAACTTTTACCCCAACTTGATGTGAAATTTAATTCATGTTTCTGTGCTAACCGCAGTTCTTGTATTTTGATGCCCGCTCATGCTATGCCAATCTGTGCCACACACAGGTAGCCCTCCTCACACACCAGCCTCATCATGTCAGCCAAAGCTATATCCGAGCAGACTGGGAAGGAGTTCCTGTACAAATATATCTGTACGGCGGCCGCTGTGCAGAACCGCTTTAAATACGCTCAGGTGACCTATGACACAGATTGGGACCGGCTGGTACAGGAGCATCCATGGCTGCTCACAGAGGTAAGACGTGTCATTGTCTAGTAATATATTCCTTGAGACATGTTTGTTGTGCAAACCTCAGGGCACGGATGGCTCTACCCTGTGGGTGACTGCTCAAGGAGCCAACTTACAAGGGGCACGATCAAGGGTATAACATTTCAAAACTTTCTATTATTATTAGTTATTTTCTTCTTTTTTTTTTCTGTTTTTTTTCTTTTTCTTCTGTGTTCTAGTTATACTTAACCGATTCAGCATTCAAGATTTTTTTTTTTTTGCGTAATGGATATCCTACCTTTTTTACAGCTTGTTGTCACTTCTGTTCCCTTCTGTTACTGATATATTGAGTAGCATAGTGCTGCTATCTTATGTAGTATATTGACTTGTAAAAATAAAACCTGACTTTGACTATATGGAAGTTTCCTGGATTATGAATGCAACTGATAGACGAGAATCAGTAGTGTATTAATCATTTTGATTAAAACTCAAGCTAAATTAGCATAACATTTATAATTAGTTGTGGCCAATCGGAGGCAGGAACAACAATGTATCCCTCTCACTGAGACAAAGCTGCTCCTGATGCAGCTGTGACACTGACAGCTGATTGGCTAGGACACAACTGTGCACAGCTCATTGGCTAAATAGGTGCCTTGGGGGTGTAGCTCCCACAGGGAGTGTCAAATTTACTTTGCATTACAAATATACAGAATACTTCAGTAATATTATTTGAAATTAGACCATATCACATTTTTATTTCTTTAGCATAGTGGGCCCTTGTGGCAACACCAGCCCCCCACCTTATTGTGGGCTTCTTAGGGAGGATCCAGGTGGTATTCATTGGTGGTACGGCAGTACTGCTATCCCTTCCCTGCCATCACGTCTTCTCTCCAAAGCAGGGAATCCCTAATGAAATTGTGTTTGTGATGTCATTTGGAATCCCCTCCCCTGGCAAGAAGCGCCCACTAGTGAATGGATAGCAGCATCGCTGAACCATCAATGCATTCCAGTGACTTCCTTTATAATGGGCTCATATGGGGGGGGGGGGGGGGGGGAGGCCACCTGCTGCCCCAATGGTAGTTCCTCCTCTGCAGGCACTCTCCTATACTTGTAACTTATATGTGCGGTCATATCTAAGGCCTTGCCCAGGGCACTGAATTGGCATGAGGTGGCCCTGCCTCAGTGGCACAGCAGATGTTTCAATTATAGTACAACTATATAAACTGTAGGTAAAAGAAGTCTATTTGGTTTGAAAACCTGTATACGAGGAGAAGTTTGAAAATCACTATTAAAGGGACAAATATTGTATCATTTTAAAATTATAGGTAATAACATTAAATTAATAAAGTACTTATTATGGGGAAAAAAATCATGGCAGATTGACTTTGAAGTTTGCAATTTGTACCGTCAGCCTCACCCTTTCCAATCCACCCACTAAGGATAGACTCATACCTCCTGCTAATGGCAGATCATTGCCAATAATTGCTTATTATGTGAATCTACTATTTTTGGTATAAAGCTGTGTGAAAAACAGAATGATTCCTCCAGTTATCCGAGTTACTCCCTGGGGTCTGAGCATATTCAGTATTTTCATGTTACTTGAGATAAGTCCGTTCTATTAGTAATCTTTGACAATGATCTACCATTGATAAATATCAGTCTGTCATTAGTGGGTTTATCGGACTGAATATTTGTAAAATTAAAATTCAATGTTTACTGTAAGAAAATGCATTTTTTGTTTTTTCATATCATTGAAAGAAATAAAGCACTTGTGTTTTTTACCTATATCTTTAAAATATACTGAAGTGAATCACTGCTGTGTCACTTTAATCGAGGTTTCCAACCTTCGTAGGCCTTTCTGTTCCCAACCGCAGGACATTGATTAAATCTTCTTGCGTCACCGGAGTGTCCATTAGGAATCTGGCATAGTCTCAAATCAATGCAAGACATTTAATCACAAGAGCCTTAATCTAGTTAATGCAGGACTGCGGAGGAACTTGGGGATCTGCGATACAAGACATTGTATTCTGCTAATAAGAATGGAAGGGCCGTCTGCCTAGTAATGTTGTGCATCTTGCCAATATATAACTGCTATGGGAGAGCAGGGCCACATAGCTCTCAAGGACAGTAACAATAAAGGGTAGTAGGGACGGCTCTGGTAACTACAGGCCAGTAAGCTTGACATTAGTAGAATACAAACTGGTGGAAACCCTGGAAAGAGAGAATTGATAACCTAAAATCAGATTAATTACAAGAATTAGGCCGAATGGATTTAGTCATGTCCGAATAATCCAATAGTCTTTTTCTGTCTAAGATTATAGTCCCGAGCCATTGTCTAACAGATGCAGAAGCGGACACCATGCATCATTCAGTTCAATCACAGCTCTCCAAAAATGTAAACGCCCCTCGCATGCACAGTTTTCACCATTGTATCTTGGATCCGTCCAGTTTCCTGCAGAAACATGAATATTTTTTTTTTCTCTCATTTTTAAAAACTAGCTGTATGGCTTTTTAAGTGATTATACTCTTTATCAGTTTTCTAAAAAATATATATATATATTTTTTTTTTTCACGGTGCAGTGGTCCTTTAACAGTATACAGTCAGAGGAATGGGTGGTTACTAGTGGGGTGCTTCGGTTTTCTGTTCTGGGGCTTGTATTATTTGATATATTTATGAGGGGTGTTATTAGTCGAGTGACGGTTGGCCTCTTTGCTGATTGGACGGGGAGGGGGCAACTCCAGGAGGTGTAAATTAAAACTAGTGCAACGGTCAAGAATGTGGGTTCTGAAACAAAGGCCTATAAATACAAAAGTTCTGCACTTTCAGCACAAAAACACAATTAAATATTTAATAGTAATTAGATGATGGCAGCAGGAAAGGGAAGGGGCTTGGGAGTTATATTACATTGTCACATACTGTGCCTCATATGAGAGAGCTCATACAGTTCAGCGGGACAGTGATTGGGAGATTACTAATTGTTTTAACTCTTTCAGCCACTGGTGGTGAAGCCTGATCAGCTGATCAAACGCCGCGGGAAGCTGGGACTGGTTGGTGTTAACCTCAATTTGGACCAAGTGAAGAGCTGGTTAAAGCAACGGATGGGACATGAGACAACCGTGAGTATCTAACGACACCTGAGAAGTGAGCATATTAATTGTACTGGTATGTCTAAGGGCTCAGTCCCTGCCAGGCCCACAGTGCACTAATGGCAATGATATGTATACATGCTCAGGGCCACAGTGCACCAATGGCAGTGATATGTATACGTGCTCAGGCCCACAGTGCACTAATGGCAATGATATGTATACATGCTCAGGGCCACAGTGCACTAATGGCAGTGATATGTATACATGCTCAGGGCCACAGTGCACTAATGGCAGTGATATGTATACATGCTCAGGGCCACAGTGCACCAATGGCAATGATATGTATACATGCTCAGGGCCACAGTGCACCAATGGCAATGATATGTATACATGCTCAGGGCCACAGTGCACCAATGGCAGTGATATGTATACGTGCTCAGGCCCACAGTGCACCAATGGCAGTGATATGTATACGTGCTCAGGCCCACAGTGCACTAATGGCAATGATATGTATACATGCTCAGGCCCACAGTGCACTAATGGCAGTGATATGTATATGTGCTCAGGCCCACAGTGCACCAATGGCAGTGATATGTATACATGCTCAGGGCCACAGTGCACTAATGGCAGTGATATGTATACGTGCTCAGGCCCACAGTGCACCAATGGCAGTGATATGTATACGTGCTCAGGCCCACAGTGCACCAATGGCAGTGATATGTATACATGCTCAGGCCCACAGTGCACTAATGGCAGTGATATGTATACGTGCTCAGGCCCACAGTGCACTAATGGCAATGATATGTATACATGCTCAGGCCCACAGTGCACCAATGGCAGTGATATGTATACATGCTCAGGCCCACAGTGCACTAATGGCAGTGATATGTATACATGCTCAGGGCCACAGTGCACTAATGGCAGTGATATGTATACATGCTCAGGGCCACAGTGCACCAATGGCAGTGATATGTATACGTGCTCAGGCCCACAGTGCACCAATGGCAGTGATATGTATACATGCTCAGGGCCACAGTGCACTAATGGCAGTGATATGTATACGTGCTCAGGGCCACAGTGCACCAATGGCAGTGATATGTATACGTGCTCAGGGCCACAGTGCACTAATGGCAATGATATGTATACGTGCTCAGGGCCACAGTGCACTAATGGCAGTGATATGTATACATGCTCAGGGCCACAGTGCACCAATGGCAGTGATATGTATACATGCTCAGGCCCACAGTGCACTAATGGCAGTGATATGTATACGTGCTCAGGGCCACAGTGCACTAATGGCAGTGATATGTATACATGCTCAGGGCCACAGTGCACCAATGGCAGTGATATGTATACATGCTCAGGCCCACAGTGCACTAATGGCAGTGATATGTATACGTGCTCAGGCCCACAGTGCACCAATGGCAGTGATATGTATACATGCTCAGGCCCACAGTGCACTAATGGCAGTGATATGTATACGTGCTCAGGCCCACAGTGCACTAATGGCAGTTATATGTATACGTGCTCAGGGCCACAGTGCACTAATGGCAGTTATATGTATACATGCTCAGTCCCTGCCGCGCCCACTTTGCACTAATGGCAGTGATATGTATATACGTGCTCAGTCCCTGCCAGGCCCACTTTGCACTAATGGCAGTGATATGTACCACACTCCCCATAGCTCCTGATAGGGGGAAATTATCACACGCTGTGATATATATATATATATATATATATATACACACACAGCTACATATGAATAGATATATGTATAAAATGTAATCTTAAAGTCCTGTAAATATAATCCTATTAATATCTGCTCCTTGCTTTGTCTGATCGCAGTCTTCACACTTCCCTCCCTGAAAGAGTTTTTTTTTTTTTTTTTTTTTTAATACCTGATTCTAGTTTTACTTGATTTAACGTATAAACAAAAATAAAACTATTTTCTACCTGCCTGTACGGCCGATAAATCCTTTGCTTTGTAAACAACCTTCTGTTTTCTGAGCTGTCAGATGTCCCAATTATCAGGATGGATTCCAAGCGTGTCTTTGGGGTAAGCTCGCGCTGCGCTTCATCAGGTTGATTTGCCTCCTGCTGTCAGAACGCGGGTTTGATGAGCTCTCTGCACTAGCGAACCTCAACAAAAATAAGATGTTTTCTGCATCTAGATATGAAATAATTGCAAAATTGTTTACCTGGAAAATTCCACTGGGTTTAACGCTTTTTATTAAAGGGCCACTGAAGATCAAGACATTCTATTGTGTAGCTAAAACGTCACATTTTAAATATTAAAATGTATTTTGTATGTGAAATACAAGAGGCAGTTCTTTATATTGTGTCAGTTCTAAGGTGTTGTTGTACAATATGGGTGACAAGTAGTAAATCCCTAAACAAATAGTGTCTTTCTTTTCAGATTGGTAAAGCTAAAGGGATCCTGAAGAACTTCCTGATTGAGCCATTTGTTCCACACAGACAGGTACGATCTTAATCCACATAGATTATAAATGATGTTGTTCTTGTCTGATATGTTTCCTTAGAATACAAATTGTTTACTGCTTAAAGCACCAACATACCCTAACATTACTTATGTTTTACATAGGTACTGATCCTTAATACAATTCATATTCAATTATATGAACAAAATCAATATTCAGTGTTAGGCTTATATCAAAATCCACCCACTGTAAGATCAATGGGGGAGGTGGCTTTGTCTATTAAGGAGCTGCTAAATTTTCCGACATAATGTTTACCACCAACACAATCTCCACTGTCTAAGGGCTTCTTGTGTTGGAGTTTTCAGCTTTTGCTGTTGGGGGAATTTATCACTGATGTTCTCTTATCATATCTGGGATCTATCCTGTTATGGTGTCTGCTCAGGTACACCGCTGCAGTGCGGCCTCCAACTGCTAGATGGCGCTGCCGATATGGGAGAGAATTTCTAAGCTTATAATGTTAGCCTAACCCTAACGGTTTACCTAAGCCTTGACTCTATGATATGGCACCAGAATATCGGAAGTGCCATCTAGTGGATGCTCACCGCCACTGCATGCTGCCTGTGCTGTGCTACCATAAGAGGATAGGTCCCATATATGATTGTTCTTAAAACCCTATAGACCGGTGTCCGAGCCAGAATCTCCACCCTCCTTAATGATTTTATCAGGGTGGAGACAAACACTCAGCTGCAGATTGATACCCAAGTCTCTGAAAATGATTATAATATTGAATAATGCTATTATTAATCATTTAATTATCAATGCATAATTAAAATAACTAGCTGCTCTTGCTAGGGCATACAAAGGGTACTTTAACATAACAAAATTTAAGTCTAAATGTATGAAACTAGCAAAGGTCCTGGTTATTGCAAAAATACAAAGTGTACATATAAATAAATATTCATTTTAAGTGGAATTGTCACTAACCGAATGTGGAACTTTTTTAGCCTAAATTAGTTGACTTTATCTAAGGCCACTAGTTAACCTTTACAGTGGAATATGCCAAAGATGGTTGTCGATTACTAAATTACATATTTTTGATAACTTGCAAATATCCATATTTTTATTATTACTTTTAATATCTTACAATAATTTGAATATATGCAGTGACCCTTCAACTGGTCAGTATGAGCAGAAGGGACTGTTAATGTGTATCTTCTAAACTATGGTCTATTATTTCTCATTAAAAAAAGACTATTAAATGCAAGATATAAATATTGCTGCTTTGTCATCTGTTAAAAGGACAGATCCATTTACTAGCACAGAGATTCATGTGATATTGTCCTTTTTCTCTGAAGGTGACCAGTTTTCTGTAATTCTATTTCTGCAGGAGGAGGAGTTTTATGTCTGTATCTATGCGGCTAGGGAGGGGGACTACGTGTTGTTCCACCATGAGGGCGGTGTGGACGTGGGAGATGTGGATTCCAAGGCCCAGAAGATTCTTGTTGCAGTTGGGGAGCGTCTGACGGAGCAGGATGTCAAAACCCATCTCCTTACTCATGTATCCCAGGACAAGAGGGAGTAAGTCATATTGGGTTGTATAGCTTATATCAGTGGTTCCCAAACCTCTCCTCAAGGCCCACCATGCTATGATTTAAGTCAAATACTGGGTGAATACACAAGTGAAGCAGTTTGAGAGGCCACTGCAAAATTATGGCCTGTCTGGTGGGTCTTGAGAGGTTTGTGAATCACCGGCTTATACTGTATTTGTGTGCAACCTGCTTTCAGAGAAAGCCATGCATGACAGCTCTACGGCTAATTATTTCATGTTCATAATGGAGAAAAAGTGGGAAAAAAACACTTGCAGAATGCTCACTACGGAAACTATTGTATGGATTCCGTACATGCCGCTTTTGCGCACGGAAAGGGACGGGGGAGGCAAGACACAGGGGAGGGGGCGAGACAAAGGGGAGGGAGGGGGGGCGAGACACAGGGGAGGGGGGGGGCGAGACACAGGGGAGGGGGGGCGAGACACAGGGGAGGGGGGGGCGAGACAGAGGGGAGGGGGGGGCGAGACAGAGGGGAGGGGGGGGGGCGAGACAGAGGGGAGGGGGGGGGGCGAGACAGAGGGGAGGGGGGGGGCGAGACAGAGGGGAGGGGGGGGGCGAGACAGAGGGGAGGGGGGGGGCGAGACAGAGGGGAGGGGGGGGGCGAGACAGAGGGGAGGGGGGGGCGAGACAGAGGGGAGGGGGGGGCGAGACAGAGGGGAGGGGGGGGGCGAGACAGAGGGGAGGGGGGGGGCGAGACACAGGGGAGGGGGGGGCGAGACACAGAGGAGGGGGAGTCGAGACACAGGGGAGGGAGGAAAGAGACACAGGGGGAGACACAGGGGTGGAGAGTGGGGGGAGACACTGGGGTGGAGAGTGGGGGGAGACACTGGGGTGGAGAGTGGGGGGAGACACTGGGGTGGAGAGTGGGGGGAGACACTGGGGTGGAGAGTGGGGGGAGACACTGGGGTGGAGAGTGGGGGGAGACACTGGGGTGGAGAGTGGGGGGAGACACTGGGGGTGGAGAGTGGGGGGAGACACTGGGGTGGAGAGTGGGGGGAGACACTGGGGTGGAGAGTGGGGGGAGACACTGGGGTGGAGAGTGGGGGGAGACACTGGGGTGGAGAGTGGGGGGAGACACTGGGGTGGAGAGTGGGGGGAGACACTGGGGTGGAGAGTGGGGGGAGACACTGGGGTGGAGAGTGGGGGGGAGAGAGTGGGGGGGAGAGAGTGGGGGGGAGAGAGTGGGGGGAGAGAGTGGGGTGGAGAGTGGGGGGAGAGAGTGGGGTGGAGAGTGGGGGGAGACACTGGGGTGGAGAGTGGGGGGAGACACTGGGGTGGAGAGTGGGGGGAGACACTGGGGTGGAGAGTGGGGGGAGACACTGGGGTGGAGAGTGGGGGGAGACACTGGGGTGGAGAGATAACAAAGCAATTATCGATACTGGAAGTCATTATACTTTGCTTCTGCTTAAGGTGAAATTACTACTTGTTCATAAATTTTGTTAGCATCTGATGCAATGAAAGGAGTAGGTTATTTCATTCCTTTTCTCTGGACTCACTATTCTCCTTTTTCTCCTTTTTCATCAGCTCTGCAGGTCCCAAAATTACTGTAAATCACAACCTTTTTGCACTGCATGTGATTTACGGTCCGTTAGCACTTGGAGAGCTGCAGAGATGGGGGCTTTCCGGTTTGCTTTGTGCAGTGTTTTAGCACACACCGCGACCTGTAAAGTAGGGAATAGTTTAATGAAGGAGGGGAAAAAAAGTGATGCCAGCATTTTAGGATTGGAATTATAGGTTTTCCACTTTCACACAAAAACTAAAACTTTTTATTACCCAAAAGGTCATATAAAAAATAAATTATAGGCGCTCAATCAGTGTATGAACTAAGCATAACAGGTTAGTTCTGTGGACATGATGATCCACTCTGAGAGCAACCTCTTTTAGCTCACTTGTGCCCTTTACAAGGAGATGTATCCTGTAGTATATCAGTCTGGTCTCACTCAAAAGAGTGATCCAGCCCAAAAATACCAGGCAATTCTACCCTGACCAGGAGAAACCGCAAACCCCAGACGTTTCGGCCTCTGTGGGCCTAGTCAGTGAGGTGTAGCTGCTATCTCCCTTAAGTACAGTGAAGAAAGGGGTCCACGTCTGGAGTTACCTGGCACCCTTAGGGAGACAAAGCCTTTAGGGTCATTTGAATAAACAAAACAAAAAAAATAGAAGCACTCAGAGAATGAATTAACCTTAATAGGTAGTTCTATGGGCATGATAATCCACTCTTAGAGAAGCCTTTTAGCTCACTTGTGCCCTTCACAGGGAGAAATATCCTGTAGTATATCAGTCTGGTCCAACTCAAAAGAGTGACCCAGACCCGAAATACCAGGCAATTCTACCCTGGTATTTCAAAATGTAAAATTCTCTTAAATCTCTGGTGTATGCTGGTTTTCCTTGCCTTTTAATATATTAGCCAAATACTAAGCAATTATTATTAAAATGTGCCAATCTCTATACCGATACACCGGTCACTTTGCATGATTCATTATATAAATATTTTACATACAACTAATTGTATAATCTGAAAAGGGTAATACACTTGAAGCTATCATTCTCCTTACTCCCCTTTCTCTCCAAGTACTAGAGTGATTTGATATATTTTTTGTGAAATTGGTTGCTCTTACATGTGACGACCAGTACTGCTGTGAGCTAGAGCTGAAGCATTGTTACTGAATGAGTAGAGACCTCACTGTACTGTCTTCCATGCATTAGTCTATGATATTGTTCCTAACCTATAGTGTCCCCGCAGTGGCTTTGTTGGCCTTCAGCTATAATACATTTCTTTGTGTTTGACATTTTATTTCCTGACCTATTTAAAGCTCTGTTCTCTTTTTTTTTTTAAAGTCCTCAGGCAAAAATGAAACCTGTTTTTTCTGAGCAATCCTGTATTTTTTGTCCTTGGTGTGTGTATGCAGTTCATATACGGCAACTATAGAATGGGAGAACAAAATGTGCTCTGTCACCTGAATGAGCGGTGCCATTTGATGTGACACTCCAGGGCATATTTCACGGCCGCACAGTTTAGTAGATGTTTTCTTTCATGTACTGGTCAGTTTTAATGGTGATCTCTCTGTGTTATACCTGCAGGGTCCTGGCAAGCTTCATTACTGGACTATTTAGCCTGTATGATGATCTGTTCTTTACCTACCTGGAAATCAACCCATTGGGTAAGTGAGAGATGTGTGTCATATACAGGAAGATCTCCGGACAGCAAAGCGGGGAGCTGTGGGGGCTAAAGGAAACTTGATTAATATGGGCTCCATGTGCCTGCTTTCTCTGTTCATTCATATGTTCTCTCCTCTATTGCTCTATGGCCATTTTGTTCTCGTTTTCTTGCCCTCTTCTCCCCCCCTCACACTTTCCCTCCCCTTACACTTTCCCTCTTGCACTTCCCATCTTGCGTTTTTCCCGCTTGCCCTTTCCATCTTGCGCGCTTGCCCCTTTTGCGCTTGCCTTCTTTCACTTTCCATCTTGCATTTTTTCCTGTTTGCGCGCTTGCCCTTTCCATCTTGCGCGCTTGCCCTTTCCATCTTGCGCGCTTGCCCTTTCCATCTTGCGCGCTTGCCCTTTCCATCTAGCGCGCTTGCCCTTTCCATCTAGCGCGCTTGCCCTTTCCATCTAGCGCGCTTGCCCTTTCCATCTAGCGCGCTTGCCCTTTCCATCTAGCGCGCTTGCCCTTTCCATCTAGCGCGCTTGCCCTCTCCATCTAGCGCGCTTGCCCTCTCCATCTTGCGCGCTTGCCCTCTTGTGCTTGTCCCTTTTATCTTGAGCGCTTTCACTCTTGCGCTTGCCTTCTTTCACATGCCCTCTTGCGCTTGCCCTTTCCATCTTGCCCTTTTGCGCTTGCCTTCTTTCACATGCCATCTTGCACTTTCCCTTGCCCCCAACCCTCTCCATTTTTCACTTATTTTTCCTATCTCATTTTTCTCTGTGTCTCTCAGTCTCTCTCCCCCTCCACACTATATTTTCCTCCCCGTTTTAAATCGCTCTTCTTGATCTCTCGCCTTCCTCTGTTTTTCTTCTCTCATTGTACATCTTATTCTGTCCCTCCAGTTGTGACAAAGGATGGTGTGTACGTCCTGGACATGGCGGCCAAGATTGACGCCACCGCTGATTATATCTGTAAAGTGAAATGGGGAGATGTGGAATTCCCACCTCCTTTTGGGAGAGAAGCTTATCCAGAGGTAAGTGATTGGGGTGTTGGATGGAGCTGGGTGATTGGGGTACATTGTGTACATAAGGAAAGCTTTCTCTACTACGGTGCAATATGGCGCTCTCTGTACAGTTGTGGAGACTTAAGGAGGTTTATTTCACCGACAACCGAGATCCTGCTCATAAAGTGACACTGTTCTGGTATTATTTATTTTTTTTAAACGACTTGAAAGAACTAGTCTTGTTAATGGGCAAAAAATGTTTTAGTTATGGAAAAATGTAGAACAACCATTAAATGCATTACCTATATATGTACTTGTATACAGTCCTGTCCAGCATCGGTGTGTCCTTCATAGGCCTCATTCTGTCGGTGAGGATATGTGGCCTCTCCAGGACAGAATATGACTACCCCTAGTCAAGGGGTGTCATAGATGTGAACTGTAAAATATATATATATATGACCATTACACGGAGTAGGGCAATATTAGTTAAAGCATTTATGTAAACTTTTGCCAGAAGAGCCCCTTTAAAGCTGCACTAGCTCCTTTTTTTTTTTTTTTTTTTTGTTAGTTAAATCATTTATTTCCAATATTGTGTCACTTTTTTTTTGCTGCAATAAACAATTGGCAATTCCATCCACGTACATATATTTTGCAGCATTCAGACTTCATTACTTTAAGTGCTCTGAGATCCTGTACAGAAGCCAGAATACTCTGGTCCCCCCCCCCCCCCCGCCGCCCTAACATAATTTCTCACTTTTTAATAAATCACTTTAATAGCTCGCTCCCTAGAGAATCTTCACTCAAGGTCGTCTCAAGGAGATACAAAGAGAAAAAAATTATAATTTGGCATGTCATGGGTGCAAATTGATGGAATCTTGCTCAGCCTGTTGCAAGGAAGTAAATATAGCCTTGCAAGATCAATCTGGGATCTCATTGATATGATTGATCGCTGCTCCTGTGCTCCTTAGCAGGATTATTGATTAATCATAAACAATGTTATCTTTTGGAATGCTATTTAACCCTTTCACTGGCAGAAGGGCCTTCAATACTTTCCAGTTATCTACTTTCCTTTTTTATAAAGTAGGACAATCTCATATTATCCCTAAAGCTACCACAATCCAACTTCAAATCATAACCTCTTATTCTTGCATTCACTTTTTTCTGCAAGATACAGCCCTGCTGATCTGTATTAAATTATTTTAAAATATTTGAAGGTTTCTATAATTTCCCCCCCTCTCTGTATTTCGTCCCTTAAGACAGTGGTTGTCAGCGGCCATTCCTAGGATTGATGCCGGCCTCTGTAGTCTAACACTTGAAATGCACCACCACCAATGGTCGTAAGGCACAGTTACTGAGAAATTATCAAGGAACTTATCTGCAGTTAAAATGTGCTCTGTGTATTAAAGGAACTCTGTCACCCTAACGAGAATTTGAAAGCTGGCCAATACATTGTACAAGCAGTTTTTCTCTACAGTAAATCATTCCAGAAATATTTAGAATTGCTTTTGCGGCTCTTGTGTGCTAATGTGCTGCTCAGAGTACTTGATAAGGGTGGGACAGGGGTCTAATGGCCAGTTTTCCGTGTCCCTTCAATATAATGGCTTCGCTATCATTCTCCATCACTATAATAAAGTTTGCACTCTCTATCTGTTGGCTGTGCTGACCCTCTGCATGTCTCTCCACACTTTTCCAGGAGGCCTACATAGCAGATCTGGATGCCAAGAGTGGGGCCAGCTTGAAACTGACCATTCTGAACCCACGGGGCCGGATATGGACCATGGTTGCTGGAGGAGGGGCCTCTGTCGTATACAGGTGAAGAGAAGGGCACTTGCAGCAATGAGGTCCTTTAAATGACCTCCAAAGTTGGGGAAGAACATCACTTTTTTTTTGATGAGTGAAGTAGCTGTGAATGTCCAGTAATCGGAGTATTGCAGTACATAGTGTAACCATTTTTACTACAAATGTTGCATTTATAGGGACAAGCTTTCGAGATGGTTTGGCCTCCCTTTATCAAGTCTGAAGCAATACTCCATATTTATTACTTATTTATTTCTTCATAAATCATCAAAAACGTTAATAGACACACAATAAGAACGGTGAATAAAAAAAGGGACATAACCCAAGAGACCAGTATACGTAAATTGCTATAAGCCAATACCTAAGGGCCAGGCGCAATTGTAGTGACGATATTGATTTAAAAAAAGGCAGATTCATTAAAAATATTATTCAAAAAGAGAGGTTACCCTAATTGGGTCCTTTAAAAGGGCTTACCAAAAAGGTCTATCCACAACACGTTATATACACACTTGGGTTTATATATATTTTTCCATCATTATGGTTATTGTTTTTTGGAACAGCTATTGTTTGCTTCCGTATATATCTAGTTGGACTTTTTCAGCCATGTATTGTGGTTTTGTTTTTGACTGATGAAACTCCGTCTACCCAGAAGTGATGTCACTTCCACTTTGTCTGCCCATATGGAGATAGTATCTATTTTAGTATTTCGTGAGTACCTTTTCAAGATTATGATGTCGTTTTGGTATGATTCTCTTATATCTTATTGGTTTATTCTTCCTTTTTGTATAAGATTTTAGTTTCTGGACCATATATCGCTGAACCGGAAGTGAGCTCACGTCCACCCCCAGATTTCAGGAATTCTGGGTATTGATGGCTATATGATCCTTTTCCATTCTTTGGATACAGGTGTTAGGTTTTGTTTCTGGTGTCATAACGTTCCCAAATGCACGTTTTCGCAGGCTTTATAAACTCGAAGGTTGATTGCCTGGGTTTCATTATTGGCACGGGCCATCCACTGAGGAAGCCGTTTATTGCATCCCGAGAAACGATCGTCTGGTTAAATGACACAAGATTGTCGGACTACAGCCTTTATAGCTATGCTGAGTGCAACATTAATGTTTCCATTTTACTGATTTGAAACAAAGAAAAAAAAAAAAAAAAATATATATATATATATATATATATATATATATATATTTTTTTTTTTTTTTTAAACTATCCTGGACTCCTAGAAGGTGTTATTTACCCACAAATTTGCATTGTGTAGGCTCATTTATGCTATTCTTGTCTGTGATCTTATGGAGCTTATCCTGTAGCTAGTCCCACCAGTGTATGTGTATGTATGTATATATGTATATGTGTGTATATATACATACATACATACATACATACATACATACATACATACATACATACAGTGCCTTTCCGAGTGGGGACAAGTGGCGAACCTCTTTTACCCTATTGGGTGCTAGCCAGAAAAAGGGTCTTCCCACAATAGGTAGAGTCCCTGAGGTAGGAGGTATCCACCGAGATCATATGGTTCCTTCTTTTCTAACCCAGGTGTGGGGGTCTCTGCCACATTTATTTCACCCTTGTCCCCCTGCCTTTTTTGAGATATTATTATATCTACTCTTAGCAATTTCTGTATACTGGTGGGTTATGTCTCTTGAACCTTTTTTATTCCCCGTTATGACTGTGTGTCTATTAAAGTTTCAATTTTTTTTCCGATGATTTATTAATATTATATCAGTGTAAAGCACTGAGGAACTTTTTGAAAGTAGATTTTTGTCTTATTATTTATTTATTATCTGTAGAGAGAGAGAGAATATATTACTCACAGTGGTCTATTAGACCTTTTTCTTAAATCCATTTTGTACATAATCAAGTTAAGTTCTTCATTATAGAAATGTGACAATTTAATGGTCATTTATTTCATTGCCATACTTTATCCATATCTATACCAGTGACACTATCTGTGACTTGGGTGGCGTGGACGAGCTTGCGAACTATGGCGAGTATTCCGGAGCGCCCAGCGAACAGCAAACATATGATTACGCCAAAACCATCCTCTCCCTCATGACCAGAGAAAAACACCTAGATGGTGAGTGAGCAGCAGTATAGCAACCATTTAAATGCACACCGTGAAAGCTGCAAGTTTGGGGTCATTGAAATCCACTATTAAAAGCAAAATAATTACATTTGTTAACGGTACAATGCATTTATTAATACTGGTCCTTTAAAACTTACATTTGAAGCGGTGCTTCAGACTGCCGCTAGAGAGGATCTGCCCAGGACGACTGTCCTGGTGACCCTGTTGATCTGGCGACTACTTCTTCTGTGCATGCAAGCTGATCAGTCTAGCAGGAATTTAGGACAACCTCCTGGGCAGAACTGGTCACAACTTGGACACCTAATGGGGGTGTCGAGAAGCAGCTCTTAGATGATGCAATGTTAAACTACATATGCAAGATTTAAAAGCTACATTCAGTTTATTTTAAATACTGGTTTTAATTTTTTTATTACTTAGTAATTAATCTAATAAATTAAGCAAATGAAATCATGTTTTTTATATATATATATATATATATATATATATATATATATATATATATATATATATATATATACACACACACACACTACAACCGTTCACTTGTGACTGTGCTCATTATGGGATTGGTCTATATGCTTATTCCTCTCTGCGTTCTCATATTTGGATTTTGTCTTCTAGGTAAAATCCTGATCATAGGAGGCAGCATTGCCAACTTCACCAACGTGGCTGCGACCTTTAAGGTGAGGGGTCCCTACATTTTCTTTCTTAAGTGTATGGAGAGGTTGATTTTCTTGTGTAGAGGAAGTGACTTCTTATTTGTCTATATTATAGGGCATTGTCCGAGCTATCAAGGATTTCCAGGGACCCCTCAAGGAGCATGAAGTGACAATCTTTGTGAGGAGGGGAGGACCAAATTACCAGGAGGGGCTGCGGGTCATGGGTGAAGTGGGTAAGTTTGGGAAAAGGTGGCGTGGATAACAATATATCCCCTCACCTTTCTGTCCTCTAAGCTGTATACTGTATTTTAAAACTCATAAAGACCAAATGAACCTTCTTAATGTGGGGACCAACTGGTCACCCTCCTGAGCTCATGGGTATTGGCTTTGGAACACAGAACATTTTGTACAGGGTGATACTACAAATGACACACCAAATATTCATATCGTCTTGCACAGATTTTGAATAGAGTACATTTTAATTGAAGGTACGTTCCTAAACATCATTTTAGATATTGCTGCTGTTCAGCCCTTCAGTCAGGTCCAACTCTCGTGACCATATGGACACCGCACACCAGGCACATCTGTCTGTGTTTCTGGTTGTGCTTATCCATATGGTTTTCTTGGCAAAAAAGATACAGGAGTGGGTTGCCACTTCCTTCTACAGTGGAATGCAATTTTTATGTATATAATCTTAAAACAATATTTGTATACCCATGACTTACACAGTTGCTAGAGAAAATCTTTATTTTAGCAGACACTGCTAGTGCATGGAAGCTGCCATGATCGTCATAGTTTAATTTTCAAGGCACACGGGAGGGTTACAGAGCAGGGCAAAGAAGACTTGCCTGTGGGAGTGAGGGGATCGGTATCTAATGCTGAAAGCTTATCTGAATCCACAAATGAATAAACAAATCCCCCTGCCCTCTTCTCTCTCTCTTCCCTCCTTCCACTCTCTAATGGATAATACAGTTAGGAGAATACACTTCCTCCGTCTCCAAGCCAGCAGGAAGTATGGAACACGCAAACATGGTGTCCTTTAGGCAAAAGCATTGTCTACCCGTATAAAGATTTTACCTAAAATGCTTTTATGCTTACGATTATTGTTGCTAATTTGTTAGTAACGTCACAATCATATGCAGTTTTTCCAAATCTACATTGGTCCTTTAAATTTTAAAGAATTTGGATATAGAACATTTCCATCTTGTCTGTCTTGAGAGTGTCTTCAATTCCTCAATTCTGATCAACTGAACAGTGACGGAGGGGGTGGGGGATTTATGAATCAACACATTACATAAATAGGGCAGCTAACAAAAATAACTGCAAGCCCTGCTCCTGCAGAAATGTAAACACCCCTCTGCACCATATGACTCAACTTCTCAGACATAAACACTTTTTTTAACTATACAATAGTACCTTAAGATTATGAATAATCTCATGTTTGTCCTAGAACAGGTTTACCTCCAATTGTATAGATACAACTTGCTGAAAACTATTGTCTTTTCTGCTGATTTACTTTTTCTCTTTTTTTTTTTTATTTGTCTGTTCAAGGAAAAACCACTGGAATTCCCATCTATGTGTTTGGCACGGAGACCCACATGACAGCTATAGTGGGCATGGCACTGGGCCACCGACCTATCCCCAACCAGCCGCCCACTGCGGCCCACACGGCTAACTTTCTGCTGAATGCTAGTGGCAGCTCTTCGGTAGGTTACCACCAAATACCCAGAATCCCATGCTCTTAAGGATTTTAATGACCGCTGTATGCTTCAATACCAATTAAACGCTTTAAAAAAGTCATTGATTATTAAAGGGCCATTTACCTCCCTGTAAGTGCTCGTCACAGACAACACACTAAATCCAAGCAGAGTTGGGCCTGCTTAGTACTGGATGGAAGACCACCTAAGAATACCAGGAGCTGTATGCTGTGGCCCACTGGAGATGGAACTGGCAACCCACTCCAGTATCTCTGCTATGAATACCAAGTGGATCAGTATGACCATGGAAATAAAGATGTGCCTGGCGTGTTAAGGTCCATGAGGTCACGGAGAATCAGGCACGAATGAACAACAACAAAAAAATGCTCCTCACAGCGCACAAGATTGTATGTTAAAATGTGTCTTTTTTTTTTTAGTTCTTTTTTTTAGCTAAAAAGTCTAAAGTTTTTTTTTTTTTTTTAAGTCTTTATATACAAAGTGTATCCTGCCTATTGGCTGTTGCATGAATAATAACAGTACAGCAAATGCAATGTAATTGTCTACAGTGAAGACCGTGATTGATAGCAGTTTTGCCCCAACTGCATTAACCAGTTAACCCATAACTGACCTGTTTCGGTGAATCTGCATTCAATACCTGCACAAAGATTTTATTTTTTATTTTTTATTTTTGGATCTCTGCACAGACATCATCGGAGCAGATCATTGGTCTGCCCTGTTCAAATTTCAGAAAGGCAAGAGAGCAGAAACCTGCATTTTCTGCTATAAGACATTACAAGAGGTCTGATTCCTTTAAACTGGAATGTAAGCAGTCTTAGCATTGACTTGAGTGGGACACACCCCTGCAATCTGACTGGCTGTAGTAATGCAAAAGCAAGCGGGCAAAGTATTACATATGTAAATGCACGGACTGTTTTTCAAAAATTCTAAAAGTATTTCAAAATGCTTTTATGAGATCTTTACTGTGATGTGGACCAATGTGTGCTGAATTAAGTGGTCCTTTAAACAAATTCATATTCAGTGGCTTACAGAAAAGCAATATTCAGTATTACATTTCCTCACTCAGCTGCTGCTGGTCTCTGACCTCTGTAAGGTCAACTGGGGAAACAGGTTTGTCTAGCAGGCAGGGCTAAATTTTCAGATACAAGCTATATCTGCACAATTCTGTAAAATTGGTGATTTCCTTTGGAAATAAGCTTTTAATGTGGGGACAGCTTGTGAGTGATTGTTGGCATTTAATCAGATTGTTCTTAAAACCCTTTCGACTAGACTCTCAGCCAAACTTTCTTCCACAAAATGACCGTATCAGGGTTGTGATTATCCCGTCAAATAGAGGACAAGACTCGGTTCTTCCTGTTATGGTTATGGCACAGTCTGCCGCTGCAGTTTGGTGACCAACCACTAGAAGGCGCTGCCGATATGCGAATGCTGTATTATAGAGTCAAGGCTTAGGTAAACCTTTAGTGCGAGGATTAGGGTTAGTTTAATGGTTAGGCTGTCATTCACACCAACATTAGAACTTCTCTAACATATCAGCAGCGCTGCAAAATATTTACAGCACCATCTAGCGATTGGTTGCCATACTGCAACGGTGGACCTATGCCGTAACTATAACAGGATAGATCCCAAGACTCTATTTGAAAACTTGGATAATACAGGTATAAATCTAAATCTTATTAATAATCCATGCATGGTTAAAGCAATTAACTGTTTCTGAGGGCATTACATTGCTGGTTCCAAATATGGTATAATTTATAATGGTTGGTAATAGCAATTACTGCATCAGTTTAATGTTCTTAAAAGTAAGTGTTCTTCCATAAACTAACATTAAAGCTTTACATTTTTAGCCTTTCTGATCCACCAGAGTGGGCATGCTCAGACCGCAGGGTAAGATCCGGTAACTGAATCCTTATGGTTTGAGTATGCACCTTTTTTGTTTTGCACATGGCTTTATACAGAAGGGGATAATTACTGGCTGTGATGTGCTATCTGCAAGAGTTACAGAGCATTCTTATTGGTTGGATGAGCAAAGCTGACTGACAGCTAACAAATGGCAAACTTCAATTATTTACTGTATAAACATGCAAGTTTGTAATAACATTCAACTGATCCAATATGTTATTACCAGTAGATTAACATTATACCATGACTGTGTCCCTGTATATACATTAGTGATGTGAAATCCTTGTCCGCTTCTTCCAGACTCCCGCTCCCAGCCGAACCGCGTCCTTCTCAGAGTCCAGACCGGAGGACATCACTCCAGCCAAAAAATCCAAGCCAGCAATATCCAGCGGTAAATAAACCATCCGTCTTACTCTTACACCATATAGCCCTTTACTTCTTGGTATCATCAGGTCTTTCACAGATCCACCGGAGTGGTCGTCAACTCCAGGCCTACATGGGCTACTAGCAGTCTAGGATTTCTGGATCTTTACGCTTGTATAATCATGTTCTCTCTGATGTGAGCTTCATTCTGACCAATACAGAACCCTAGTCTGGCTGAGTTGCCTACCACTGCACTAGACCAGGGGTAGGCAAGTTCGGTCCTGGAGAGCCACACACACAGGCCTAGATTTGAGGATTTCCTTTCTGTCAATCAGGATGACTGAAGAAGCCATGATCTCTCCTGTACACAGCAGGGATATCCTCAAATCTTGTCATCCAGGACCGAAATTAACTACCACTGCACTAGCCTAATAGACCGTAAATAAATTAATTATATTAACTATTTAAACACAATTTTATTAATCAGATCTAAGGGGAATTTGGATGCAGATAAGATTCTATTCAGTTGTAATTACATTTATTATTACTTATATGCAATTATCTGCTGTGGAATCTACCATTTTAGTTTATGGTGATAAACTTCTTGAGGTGGCAAGCGAGTTTGAATAGACAGGAAGTTTCTATCTGCACAGTGGCAACTACTGCCAATGGTATCAACAGAATTAAAGGAAGGATTTAGTTTACAAGGACTAAGAAAGTAAGAGGCCACAGCAGGTAGATAAAAACAAAACCCTAATAGGGGTGGAGAGAAGCAGTTTTTTTTTTAGGCTGCTATGCTAATGTTTAGATGTAAGTTTTAAACCTACCGTACATTGTTTTTGTTTTTTTTTTGTTGTTTTTTCCTTCTGCCAATACTGATTTATTGCTAAATTGTTATGAAAACAACTAAATACAATTATGAATACTACAAATTTAAAGGTGTTTGTGCTGCACAGGCACGGCCAGCTAATTTCTTGTAGGAACTTTTACGGGTGTACACCCTAACTTTCTCCTCTTAACAGATTCAGCGGCCAGGCACGGACCAGAGAAAGGTAGGATGGAGGGTAGTGTTGACTGTGCACTATGTCAGTCTGCCGTGTGGTCTTCAGCCCCCGTGTGTGTATCTGCTGCCCCCGCGCCTTTTCACTTGTTCTCTTTCGCAAAGTTGGAGCTGCACACAATACAGGAACAATATAGGGTTAAAACAAGTCTGGCCTTTTAAAAGCTGCGTCCAGTTTAATGCAAATCCTGATATGCTTTTTTGTACAGACGCCCAGTGAGAAACAGAGAGGTACTAATGTCACTCTATAGACCCCCAGTCAGAAATAGAGAGGTACTAATGTCACTCTATAGACCCCCAGTCAGAAATAGAGAGGTACTAATGTCACTCTATAGATCCCCAGTCAGTAATAGAGAGGTACTAATGTCACTCTATAGACCCCCAGTCAGTAATAGAGAGGTACTAATGTCACTCTATAGACCCCCAGTCAGAAATAGAGAGGTACTAATGTCACTCTATAGACCCCCAGTCAGTAATAGAGAGGTACTAATGTCACTCTATAGACCCCCAGTCAGAAATAGAGAGGTACTAATGTCACTGTATAGACCCCCAGTCAGAAATAGAGAGGTACTAATGTCACTGTATAGACCCCCAGTCAGTAATAGAGAAGTACTAATGTCACTTTATAGACCCCCAATCTGAATAGAGGTACTAATATCACTCTATAGTACCCCAATCGGAATAGAGGGGTACTAATGTCACTTTATAGATCCCCAGTCAGAACCCCACTACCACCACACAGATACTGTGCTCAGTTCTGACTCTGCAAAAGGATATTATTTTAGACATAATTCAAAGGAGGCAATTAAAATAGTGCTAAGTCTAAAGACACCACTTATAAGGCAACTCTATGACATTAATATGTCTAGCTTAGAGGAACATTGCTATGTGTAGATTAAAGGAGAGAAGAGAGAGAAAAGATATCAGAGGGTTTAATGAAGCCCAGGGCGGAGATATCTTCTAGTAAGAGGTGCTAGAAGCTGCAATTTGGAGGTTGACATGCTCCAAGCGATGTGCTGAGGGAGAGAGGCCAACATGGCAGCTACAGGTGAGCAAAGGGCAATTTTAAATAAATAAAAAAAACTCCAATAATTCATAACTTTATATTATTGAGCTAATCAATTTTTAATATGCTGGATTTTAAAGGGCCATGACTTATTTTACCTCTACAGCGTCCCTTTAATTTCCACGGCCAAAGAGAGCAGTGGCATTGTGTCTATGGGCAGAAGTTGTCTACTCTCAGGAGCCACCAACAGGCCAGGAACTCAAGTAGTTCCAGCAAATTTCAGTCTAAACAAGACCATGAAAGCAACACAAGTCCCAGATTTTCTGACATGCATTTAAAAAAAAAAAATCATTTTTGAGGAGCCTCTTTGTGAGTAGAGGAATCCATCTTGTGTTTGTTACATCACATCCTAAGAGCTGGATCTTGAGGGTGTATGTTGGTAGTTATCAGAGAAAGGAAGGGTGGGAGAGGAGGGAACGAGCAGAACCCATAGTACTCTTTTTGATAATTGGATACATTTGAAATTGACACCACACCTCTCCTCTCACTGGCCCAGAAGCAGGACGTTGCATCAAATGAAGCAGCCACAACTCTCCAGAAATATAAAACCTTCCCTCTTGCACACGCAACTTCCACCAGAGCATCATGGATACCTCCAGGGTCCTGCAGAGGCATCAACGCTATTGTTTTATTATTAACTAGCCATGTGACATGTTCAGAATCTGTTTAAATAAATGTCCAATACCAGTCCTCGAGGGCTAGAGTCATATTTATAGTATATTACTTTAATTTGCTAATAAACCAAAATGAGCCACTGATTGGCCCGATCTATACTTAAGTACGATCCTGATAGTCTGCTGTGGTTTAGGAATGGGATTAGATTATAATTTCTCTGTATAGCTCAATAACTCCGCTGATGCCAAGTGCCCTGTTATATTAAATATATTTTTTTAAACATTATTCATTTTTCTAATACTCATTTTCAATGCATGATGGAAAATGTTGGAAGTCACTGTCCATTTAATATATGTTAAAAATATATACATCATTTTAGAAACAAGTTGACGCTTTTTTATTTATCACTTGTATTTATAATTCTGCTGCTTTCTGGACAATGCTGTATTTATTTTTATGATCATCATTATTATTTTGATCTTATTTATTCATCCACACAACGCAACTAATTTTACCCCAATACGCAATAAGTACATCTTGCAATATTAGCGAAACCGAGGAAATCTGGCCTGTTTGTTTGCTCTCCACATGGAAAAGTGGCTTTGTCTTTGGTCTTTCCCACTTCATAGGCCAGCACCTCCATCACCAGGTCAACATATTAATATATTTTGTAGAACAATAATTAGTGACCTAGCAAAAGTACACATATGCATAAATATAAAGGCAATTAGTTATTAAATATTTGAATGGCGTATTGGCGAGAACGATGTTCTATATAATTTATTTTATGCTTAAAGAGATATTGTGACCACTACATGTTGGTTTCATCTTAATAAGCATTAAAAGCTGCCGGCACATTGCACTAGCCCTTTTTGCTCTATAGTAAGCCATTCCTGAAATACTCTTGTGTTGAAATTGTGGCTTCTTTATGTGACTGTGCAGCTCAGTAAGGTGTGGCTCAGAGTGCTTAATAATGGTGGGAAGGGGATCTAACTCCATAATAATCTTAGAGGGGTCATTGTTTTTGCCACCATACGCACACATGTAATCTGTAATGATAATTAGTACTTTAAAGGTGTGAGGGCATTTGAACCCAGGGTGATGGGTTTGAACTTGCTTTTACATTAGCCGATGCCTCAGTATGCTTTGTGTTAGATGAAAATAACAGTATATTTAATATAGAGCTGTTGGAAATGTAAGCGTTCCTTAATGAGCCTACACATCTAATTAATGCCATCAGTCAGTACATCATATTATGTATCTGACTGTAGGAAAAGGTTTGAAGCAGCCTAAAACCACTAACTTCAAAATATTATAACTCAAATAATTACCAGCAATTTTATAAAGGAAAGTACTTTTTCCCAAGTGGTTTTTCACCCTCTATCTCATGATTCACAGCCCATGTGGCTACTTTAGTAAAATGTAAATATCTCAGGAAAGTCTATGCAAAGATTAAAACGACCAACTTCAGATTGTTCTTCAAAAATCGTCGTTAAGTGTGGATTATGAAATATTTCTTAAAGGCGCTACTCTCCTGGCTATCACGTGGTTGTGGATTTGGGGACCAACTACATTGCATTTGGGGAGCACTTTTATGATTTCACTACCTGTTCACATCTTGCTTGTTTGATGTTGCCTTGCTTGGATCCATCACTGTGTCTACTGTCCGCCATTAATGTCTAGTCCGTTTACCTAACCGGCCAATTTGCCTTTTTGTCTCTAATAGCCAAGGCTACCACACTGTTCAGTCGTCACTCCAAATCCATTGTGTGGGGAATGCAGACACGAGCGGTGCAAGGCATGCTGGACTTTGACTACATCTGCTCTCGCTCAGAGCCCTCCGTGGCTGCCATGGTGTATCCTTTCACGTAAGTGGAAGCCACATTGTAAAGTTAGGGAATGACCAACTGTACCGGTCAAAGTCAAATTGTTTAATTAAATTACACAATATTCTGAAACTCTGGTGTATCCATTTCTCATCTTTAATTACTTTACTTTAATTACTCATCATTAATAATAAAAAAAATATATATATATATATATATTGTAGATATTCTATTATACTGCTAGTTTTTTATGTTCCCATCTTAACCAATAATCGGAGGATCGCGACATATTCTGCTAAGATGGTTCCCTGCAGTTTTTATTATTGAATTAAGTTTTTAGTCTTCCCACCGATGCAGGAACAAACGGCTCTGCGCTGTCATGTCTATCATAGTGCATCCTGCTGCTGCAGCCAGTGCCCTGAGTGCTCCATTTACCACCAGCTGCAACCATTGTTGTGAGACCTGTGGGGGCGGGTGGGAATGGGAGTGAAGGTCTCAGGCGTACAGTACATATTATATTTGTACATGAACGTGACATTAACAGTAATATTCTGTTGTATTTACTTTTTATATTGAATATTAAAGCATTTATGCACAATTTGGGGTGCCTTTGGTACCGGATTCGGCACATTTTTTTTTCTACAATTCCGTAAAATTTAACCTTTGTGTTATATTCTCGTCTTGCACTTTTTACCCATTCATTACCTAAGTCCTTTACAGTCGCGTTTATATTATATATATTATATATATAATTATATGCGCCAAGGTATTACACCTGTTCCACTCATGATCTGTTTTTTTTCCTCTGTTACACACAGTGGGGATCACAAGCAGAAGTTCTATTGGGGTCATAAGGAAATCCTCATTCCAGTCTTCAAGAACATGGCGGATGCCATGAGGAAGCATCCAGAGGTTGACGTGCTCATTAACTTTGCCTCCCTGAGGTCAGCTTATGACAGCACTGTGGAAACCATGAACTTCCCTCAGGTGGGTGTTTGCATACATTTTTTTTTCTGCTTCCAAAATCATGCCTGGCTGCTATTTAATGAAACTGTGGAGGTATAATCTGGCACATTTTCTTCCAGTAAACTTGCATTTAATTTGCTATCTTTAGCTGTTTAACCTTTCTGATTCATTAACAAAGAACAGGTTTCTATCTCTGTCGTATGGGTGATTGGCAATAATTGCTATTTATCCCATAGATTAATCTGGTTGTGTTGTTTTCAGTCTAAAACCATTTAAAGTTGACAAGACAGAGTGCTGACCGGAGGGAGTCAACACGCCCACAGTCTTTTCCATTTCATGTGGCTTAAGAATTAAAACAATATAGTCATCCCCTCCACGGCTAATTGGACACTTATTGTCAATATTTTCTATGAGAATTAGGGTATTCTTAGTGGATGGAGAAGAAAGACTACTTTGAAATGTGTAAAAAAAAATCATAATGGTCACAGATGCTTATAAGTGTCAAGATAAAGTCCTGTGACATGTGTAAGGGTAATGGCAGGTGCTTTGGTATACGCTGTGCTGTGAAGGCCTTATCTATAAGTGACCCCTCACTTTCCCCCCAGATACGGACCATTGCAATCATCGCAGAAGGAATCCCAGAAGCTCTAACCAGGCGGCTCATCAAGACGGCAGATGAGAAGGGAGTTACCATCATTGGGCCTGCAACGGTAGGAAGTGTCCCCTCTATCTGTTAATAAGAATTGGCTGTTTGCTGCTCCAACGCAGGGACTCAATTGGTTCTTGTACTTATATTTTAGGAAGTTTTATATGCACTCTCTGGGTCTTGGCTCCTAGAATCAAACTGCCTCTGTTCCTATTTGTCTTCTCTTCTTATGATTTCTTTCTCTTCTCAACACCTTCTTCTCTCTGTCTATTCTATCCTTTTTTTCTATATTTCTCCCTTTTTTTTTTTTTTTTTTCTTTCTTGCTTCCTCCATAAGAAGCCTTCTTTTTCTAATACTGAAGCAAGATCACACCAAGAGAATATTTAGTAGGGAAAGCTTTTCGCATAGACTTATTTTTGCTTGTTAAATGTATTTTTCTAGGTGGGTGGTATCAAACCTGGCTGCTTCAAGATTGGGAACACAGGAGGGATGCTTGATAATATCCTGGCCTCCAAACTGTACCGTCCTGGTAGTGTTGCCTACGTATCGCGCTCTGGTGGGATGTCCAACGAACTGAACAACATCATCTCCAGGACCACAGACGGTGTCTTTGAGGGAGTGGCCATCGGAGGAGACCGGTAGGGCAACCTGAAACCGTACTTATTATTATACAGAAGCTGCCATAAATTTAGTGATGTTCTGTAACTTCATTTCTATGCCGATAGTAAGTGGACCTCAAGCAGTATTCATGACCTCTAATAATTACGTTTTTCTTTTGACGTGTATCTGCACTCATGGATGCGACACTGCACCATTATATAGAGTGGTAGGAATCAGGTGGAGCAACAGTAAATACATTTTAATTTAAATTTTCCCTTCACTGTTTCATAATTCATTTTAAACACTGTACTGTCAGCTTTTACAGGACTCCTACTGTTTATTTACCTTGAGTGTTATCTGTAGTTCAGCTGATGTATGGAGCTTATGCAGACAAGCTCTTGGCTGCTAAAGGGACACTAAACTACAACATCCCTCTAAGTGCTTATGTACTCTCTTCCATTCTTGTGTGTTAGGCTGAGGCCTCGGCCTAGGGCAACACATTTTCAGTTGGCAGCAAGCTACTGAAGATACAATCCAGTCCATTAGCTGCATTCCCGTACTCCAGGAGCAGTCTTATATCAGGGTTGGCCAGATGCAACAGATTTACTGGGAAGGACCATTAACCCCCTCTTGAGGGAAGAGATATTTACAGAGTCTGTGACTACCATAAACACTTTGTATGACTCTGTCACAACACTTAAACCTATGATTGGGATATACAGGGTGATAGGAGTAGTGGTACAAATAACTGGGGAGTGGGGCTCTTAGGAAGGACAAACATTAACATCTGCATCAATATTATAAATTCTAAAAGTTTTTCTCACTTGGTTTTCAGTGCTCTATTTTGTCTAGTGCTGTAATGATAACATCAGTGTCTTTTTTTTTTAATATATATTTTTCTAACCCATAAATTAGCAACCATTCCTCTTCAGTTCTTTCTTCTATTCTATAATATTATTAGTTAAAGGTAGAGCCATTAGGAATTTTGCGTTTTCACCCTGGGAATAATCCGCCTTTCCCAAAGCACCAGTTAAGTTTTCATTAAGGTTTCATTTGTTGGCTTACATTTGAAGTTTAGCATTGCAGGTACTTGCAAAGATTCTTTTCTCCATCCCCTATTAGATGTCTGGGGGGTAGGAAGCAGATCTGTTCAGTAAAATATCCTAAAATGTCCTACCAACCAATCTAGATTTGAGTACTGTTGCCACTGCATGGAGGAGGCAGACTGCAATCAGGACAGCCTCCTGGGCAGATTAAGCACCTAGTAGTTAGAAGAGAGTAGCAGATCTGCCTATGCCTGCAAGTTCAAGTAGACATTTTTAAAACGTACCAGAGTTTTAGCCGGTAGGCCCTCTATCATGTGCTCTTCACCCCTTACTATGTTCCTAGAGGGTGGGAGAGGATCTGCCCAGGGGGACTGTCCTGACAGTAGTCTTTATCTCTTGTCCTAATAACAGCCCATCTTTGGAACTGCTAAGAGAGGGTGGAGAGAAGCAGATGTGCTGGAATTCAATGACTTTAATTAGTGGTTTGCAAATATTCTGCCATAGATATATATTTTTTGGGAAATATATATTTAATTTTTACTGATATACAAAGTCATTTGACGAACAACCAGGTGAATATAACCTGTCTATACAGCTCTTATATATTCTCTCTCTTCTCCCACCAGATATCCCGGGTCCACATTCATGGACCATGTTCTGCGTTACCAGGACACACCAGGCGTTAAACTGATCGTGGTTCTTGGAGAGGTAAGCGTGTGTGTTTTGTAACCGGCCAAAATGTACTATGCTTCATCAAGGATGCAAAATAGCATGTATGAATGTCTATGCAACATTGCAACCTTCTGTGTCGTTACCAAACTACGTTCACCAAAACCTTTCAGAAGCGAGCGCCCCATTGGGGTTTTCTAAGGACCCTCTTATCTTGGATTTAATGGCAAAGCTGCTCTAACGTGCCTATTCCGACAAATTAGGGTTTAGACCTGTGCTTTATTCAGAAGAGTGAATGTGTATATATAATAATTATAAGTGTAAATCATGACCAGAGGAACCGTGAGGGGAGTATTTGGAGATGTGATTTCAGATGTAAGATGATGTGTTATTATTGAAGCTTCATAGGTGACAGCCAAGATTTTAAATATAACTTCTGGAAGATTTATGAAGCCAGTAATAATAAGGCATACAGAGAGATGATGATGATGAATCAGCCTAGCATAGGCCCTCATTCTATTATCGGCCGTAAATCGGCCGTAAGGCTGCGATTCCTTGCGAGGGTTCAGTTAACTCGCGATTCTATTATACGGCCCCGCAAGGATCTCCTTTTACGGCCGGCCGCATATCTTGGAACCGGCCGTAATCTGTGAAATATAAAAACTCAAAAATAAATTCAAGCCTGCACTGTACAGCTCTGTAAATGCTAGGGATCATATTGGGGGACATGAGGATTAAAAGGAACCCACTCTCAAGCTTGCACATCTGCCCAAACCCGAGTTCAAATTAACTGTTTATTTGCCGGCTGCGGCGTGGGTGTGTCTGAGGTGCTCCAAGCACTCTGGACTTTTTACATGGATATTTTACGGATATTAAAAATAAAATATTTTACGGATTTGAGTACAGGATAATTATGTGCTATTTTTTCTAACACCTAAAATCCCTTTATAGTCTTCGCAAAGTGCAGGATGGCTTTATTTGGGCTATTTTATGTGCTTAATTGGTGCTAGCGAGACCTTTTTCCTGCAAGTAACTGCGGCTCGCTTTTAGCCTTGCAGAGAGGTTTCCCGGAGCAATTGAATTGCAAATCTCTTGCGGCCGTTTAAGATCAAAGGCTTTCCTCCGGCGCGAGCGGCCGCAAGAGATAGCAAGGCACCGGCCGCAAGCCTGCCGGAATCCCCGGCCGTAAGGGAATAGAATAGCAGAATAGCTTGCGGCCGGTCCTTGCGGCCCCGCAACGGCTGCGGCCGATAATAGAATGAGGCCCATAGTATTTAGTATGGATTGCAGTGGAGGAGGACAGGTAGAAGTGAGTTGCTGTAATCAAACATAACATAATAATAGGTGGATTCAGATTCTTGGTTGTGTCTTATGTCAGAAAAGGACAGGTTCTTGAGATTTCACAATTATTATTTCCCCGGTTATTTGATGTAGAACAGAGAAGTCAAGTGTAAATACAAGACAGGTGGATATTAGTTGTTGACTGGGGTGATTGTAGGTGACAGTGCTTTCAACAGGACTAATGGAAATCTTGTTTGGTTATAAGGACACATACTCCTTGAGAAAGCAGCAGACATAATTAGCTCAGGAAACTAAATGGATTAATGCCGTGAAGCATAATTGCAAATGAAAGTGAAATATGTAAAGGTTGTGCCCTTTATTATGTTTATTATTCGTAGGACCATATAGGAAAAATGGGATTAGTGAATCCCTCAAATAATTTAAAACTTCTTTGAACCAACATGTAGAGCAATCAAAATAAAGTAGAAAATGTATAAATGTGTTTTTTATTTGTAGCTCTTTTCGCTGTTAGAACTGTTATTAAATGCTGCAGTGTTAGTTTTTGGAGCACTCAAACAGTTTATTGATTCGGCTTGTACAAGATTTAGTGAGCTTTAGAACAGGACAAACTCTCAGATCCTGAAAGGACCATACAAGCTCCTTCTAAACGCGTACATACCGTCTTCATTACAATAATAAACATTTTTCCTTTCTCAAATTAGGGTGCTTGGGATTTTTGGTTGTTGCAGAACCTCACAATAGTTTGAGGATTGACTGGGTTATACAAAACCTCTTATAAAACAATGGAAAATACTTCTTTTTTTTTTTTTTTACAAATATAACCATTTTCACTTGGCTTCCAGTGCTCTCTTTGATGTAGAGCTGTGTCTATCAAACTAAAAAGGGACGTGAAATTTATAGAGTGGACAAAATGTCTCTTTCAGCAGATTGCAAGCTCTACAGACAAATATATCCCAACCAATATCTCTAATTTGTCTCCTCAGATTGGTGGAACTGAAGAATATAAAATCTCCCGTGGTGTAAAAGAGGGCAGGATCACCAAGCCTGTGGTGTGTTGGTGCATTGGGACTTGCGCTACTATGTTCTCATCAGAGGTAAAGTTTCCATATTGTGTCTGGTGTGCTGTGGGTTACACGGGGGAGGAAGACACAGGGTAGAGGGGAGGAAGACACAGGGTAGAGGGGAGGAAGACACAGGGTAGAGGGGAGGAAGACACAGGGTAGAGGGGAGGAAGACACAGGGTAGAGGGGAGGAAGACACAGGGTAGAGGGGAGGAAGACACAGGGTAGAGGGGAGGAAGACACAGGGTAGAGGGGAGGAAGACACAGGGTAGAGGGGAGGAAGACACAGGGTAGAGGGGAGGAAGACACAGGGTAGAGGGGAGGAAGACACAGGGTAGAGGGGAGGAAGACACAGGGTAGAGGGGAGGAAGACACAGAGGGGAGGGGAGGAAGACACAGAGGGGAGGGGAGGAAGACACAGAGGGGAGGGGAGGAAGACACAGAGGGGAGGGGAGGAAGACACAGAGGGGAGGGGAGGAAGACACAGAGGGGAGGGGAGGAAGACACAGAGGGGAGGGGAGGAAGACACAGAGGGGAGGGGAGGAAGACACAGAGGGGAGGGGAGGAAGACACAGAGGGGAGGGGAGGAAGACACAGAGGGGAGGGGAGGAAGACACAGAGGGGAGGGGAGGAAGACACAGAGGGGAGGGGAGGAGGAGAGGAAGACACAGAGGGGAGGGGAGGAGGAGAGGAAGACACAGGGGAGGGGAGGAGGAGAGGAAGACACAGGGGAGGGGAGGAGGAGAGGAAGACACAGGGGAGGGGAGGAGGAGAGGAAGACACAGGGGAGGGGAGGAGGAGAGGAAGAAACAGGGGAGGGGAGGAGGAGAGGAAGAAACAGGGGAGGGGAGGAGGAGAGGAAGATACAGGGGAGGGGAGGAGGAGAGGAAGATACAGGGGAGGGGAGGAGGAGAGGAAGATACAGGGGAGGGGAGGAGGAGAGGAAGATACAGGGGAGGGGAGGAGGAGAGGAAGATACAGGGGAGGGGAGGAGGAGAGGAAGATACAGGGGAGGGGAGGAGGAGAGGAAGATACAGGGGAGGGGAGGAGGAGAGGAAGATACAGGGGAGGGGAGGAGGAGAGGAAGATACAGGGGAGGGGAGGAGGAGAGGAAGATACAGGGGAGGGGAGGAGGAGAGGAAGATACAGGGGAGGGGAGGAGGAGAGGAAGATACAGGGGAGGGGAGGAGGAGAGGAAGATACAGGGGAGGGGAGGAGGAGAGGGGAGGGGAGGAGAGGAACATACAGGGGAGGGGAGGAGGAGAGGAAGATACAGGGGAGGAGAGGAGGAGAGGGGAGGGGAGGAGAGGAAGATACAGGGGAGGGGAGGAGGAGAGGGGAGGGGAGGAGAGGAAGATACAGGGGAGGGGAGGAGGAGAGGAAGATACAGGGGAGGGGAGGAGGAGAGGAAGATACAGGGGAGGAGGGGAGGAAGACACAGGGGAGGGGAGGAGGAGAGGAAGACACAGGGGAGGGGAGGAGGAGAGGAAGACACAGGGGAGGGGAGGAGGAGAGGAAGACACAGGGGAGGGGAGGAGGAGAGGAAGACACAGGGGAGGGGAGGAGGAGAGGAAGACACAGGGGAGGGGAGGAGGAGAGGAAGAAACAGGGGAGGGGAGGAGGAGAGGAAGAAACAGGGGAGGGGAGGAGGAGAGGAAGATACAGGGGAGGGGAGGAGGAGAGGAAGATACAGGGGAGGGGAGGAGGAGAGGAAGATACAGGGGAGGGGAGGAGGAGAGGAAGATACAGGGGAGGGGAGGAGGAGAGGAAGATACAGGGGAGGGGAGGAGGAGAGGAAGATACAGGGGAGGGGAGGAGGAGAGGAAGATACAGGGGAGGGGAGGAGGAGAGGAAGATACAGGGGAGGGGAGGAGGAGAGGAAGATACAGGGGAGGGGAGGAGGAGAGGAAGATACAGGGGAGGGGAGGAGGGGAGGAAGATACAGGGGAGGGGAGGAGGAGAGGAAGATACAGGGGAGGGGAGGAGGAGAGGAAGATACAGGGGAGGGGAGGAGGAGAGGAAGATACAGGGGAGGGGAGGAGGAGAGGAAGATACAGGGGAGGGGAGGAGGAGAGGGGAGGGGAGGAGAGGAAGATACAGGGGAGGGGAGGAGGAGAGGGGAGGGGAGGAGAGGAAGATACAGGGGAGGGGAGGAGGAGAGGAAGATACAGGGGAGGAGAGGAAGATACAGGGGAGGGGAGGAGGAGAGGGGAGGGGAGGAGAGGAAGATACAGGGGAGGGGAGGAGGAGAGGGGAGGGGAGGAGAGGAAGATACAGGGGAGGGGAGGAGGAGAGGGGAGGGGAGGAGAGGAAGATACAGGGGAGGGGAGAGGAGAGGGGAGGGGAGGAGAGGAAGATACAGGGGAGGAGAGGGGAGGGGAGGAGAGGAAGATACAGGGGAGAGGAGAGGGGAGGGGAGGAGAGGAAGATACAGGGGAGGGGAGGAGGAGAGGAAGATACAGGGGAGGGGAGGAGGAGAGGAAGATACAGGGGAGGGGAGGAGGAGAGGAAGATACAGGGGAGGGGAGGAGGAGAGGAAGATACAGGGGAGGGGAGGAGGAGAGGAAGATACAGGGGAGGGGAGGAGGAGAGGGGAGGGGAGGAGAGGAAGATACAGGGGAGGGGAGGAGGAGAGGGGAGGGGAGGAGAGGAAGATACAGGGGAGGGGAGGAGGAGAGGAAGATACAGGGGAGGAGAGGAAGATACAGGGGAGGGGAGGAGGAGAGGGGAGGGGAGGAGAGGAAGATACAGGGGAGGGGAGGAGGAGAGGGGAGGGGAGGAGAGGAAGATACAGGGGAGGGGAGGAGGAGAGGGGAGGGGAGGAGAGGAAGATACAGGGGAGGGGAGAGGAGAGGGGAGGGGAGGAGAGGAAGATACAGGGGAGGAGAGGGGAGGGGAGGAGAGGAAGATACAGGGGAGAGGAGAGGGGAGGGGAGGAGAGGAAGATACAGGGGAGGGGAGAGGAGAGGGGAGGGGAGGAGAGGAAGATACAGGGGAGGGGAGAGGAGAGGGGAGGGGAGGAGAGGAAGATACAGGGGAGGGGAGAGGAGAGGGGAGGGGAGGAGAGGAAGATACAGGGGAGAGGAGAGGGGAGGGGAGGAGAGGAAGATACAGGGGAGAGGGGAGGAGAGGAAGATACAGGGGAGAGGGGAGGGGAGGAGAGGAAGATACAGGGGAGAGGGGAGGGGAGGAGAGGAAGATACAGGGCAGAGGGGAGGAGAGGAGAGGAAGATACAGAGGAGAGGGGAGGGGAGGAGAGGAAGATACAGGGGAGAGGAGAGGGGAGGAGAGGAAGATACAGGGGAGAGGAGAGGGGAGGGGAGGAGAGGAAGATACAGGGGAGAGGAGAGGGGAGGGGAGGAAGATACAGGGGAGAGGAGAGGGGAGGGGAGGAGAGGAAGATACAGGGGAGAGGAGAGGGGAGGGGAGGAGAGGAAGATACAGGGGAGAGGAGAGGGGAGGGGAGGAGAGGAAGATACAGAGGAGAGGGGAGGGGAGGAGAGGAAGATACAGGGGAGAGGGGAGGGGAGGAGAGGAAGATACAGGGGAGAGGAAGATACAGGGGAGAGGAAGATACAGGGGAGAGGAAGATACAGGGGAGAGGGGAGGGAAGGAAGACTCAGGGGAGGGGCAATTTACTAGTTTCTTTTTAATGGCAATATTCAATATTAATACTGCTTGCTAGCCTTTTATAATGGGACAGAGACCAGCAGCAGTTGAGCTTGATTTTTGAAAATTGCAATTTTATACATTGAATTTGAATGTAATAATGACCAATGTGCAATTAAAACATCAAGCTCATATTGTTAGGGCACTACAGTTCCTTTAACCAGCATTTAGGTAGATAGAATGGGCAGACCAGATGGGCCTATTGATTCTTATCTACCGTCTAAACTGTATTTTGTTTTATTGCATATTGCAGGTGCAGTTTGGCCACGCCGGAGCCTGCGCCAACCAGGCATCTGAAACGGCGGTCGCCAAGAACCAGGCCCTGAAGGAAGCTGGCGTTTTCGTTCCAAGAAGCTTTGATGAACTGGGAGAAGTGATCCAGTGAGTTGACCTGATTGGTCCAGATAATGCACTGACTAAAATCACATGGGACACAGCAGAGGTTCCATTATTGATATTATTTATAACTATAGGTAATAAGTACTTTATCAGTTGAATACTCTTCTTAAATTTTGCATTTTCCTACAGTAAACTTACATTGAGTTTTGTGGTTTTTTGTTTTTTTGCCTGTCAATCAGCCTTTTTAAAGCACCTGCTTAATTTAGACTGGTATAACTTACTAGTGGCAGATCATTGTCAATAATTAATTACCCCATGGGACTCCGAAGCTTGTGTTTTCATTGGAAAGCAATGTAATAAAATACTTGTCACAATTAGACCCCAGGGAGTAACTAGACTGAATAAATAACACCCCAGGGTCTGAACACAACCAATCTTTTTTTTTGTTTTTTACATCTTTTTGCTGAAGATAATAGGTTCTGAGTCAGATGGGGTAATTGCCAATTATTGACCAGGTTTTGCAAGAGATATTGGGCGATTCACTTATAAAACTGCAAACTTCAGGGGAAATCTACTGTAGAAAAATGTGCTGTTTTTTTTTTTCTACCAATATTCACTTGGTAAAGTATTTATTTATGTCAAGCACACACACCTACTCGTGGTGACTATATGGTCTGCAGCAGTAGACTGCAATTTGTCTAACCTCTCGATTATGACCTGCCATGGTATAGCTCACAGTTTCATTGAGGCACACAAGCAACTTCCCCACGACAAGGTAGCGATGAAGAAATATCACATAATTGTCAAACTGCGAGACGTCATCACGTTTTGCGTTGTGCGGGCCTGCAATGAGCGATGAAGGCCAGTAAGACTTAGGTTCTGCACTGAGCGGCGAGGCCCGTAGGACTTAGGTTGCAATGAGCACCGCAGGCGCTCATCACGAAGGAACACATGTTGGACTTTAAAACAGATTAAAGACGGCCTCAAAATAGGCGCTTATCGCAAGGCTCGCAGCACTTTGCTGCAATGAGCGCCTTTGGTGCTTATTGCAGCTTTCGCAATAGTGCCTTTTCAGGGTCCTTCTAAGGGTCCTCTGTCCCATCAGAGATGTCATTTGACGCATTACGCTCCACCAATGGATGAGGGAAAGAGATTGAAGACGTCCATAGCCAAAGCCTGTAACACTTAGCCGAAGCCAGTAACTCGAAACTAGAAAAATAATGTACAAAATTAATTAAAAACCTCACACACAACTCAGGGGGACAGCCAGGGAGCCTGTGAGTGGGGTGGCAAGCTAATTTGAGCCCTAATTGCCGTTTTTCGAAGACAGAAAATCGGTTAAGCGAGGGGGAAAAAATGACTGCCAAAAAAGCGTACATTTTCTCAAACAGGATCAAAACGAGGCCAAAGCCGGTGACACGTAAAGCTTAACCCAACCCGGTGACACGTAAAGCTTAACCCATTCCGGAACACTTAGCCGAACAATGCCAGGAACGCGGGACTTAACAATGAGCGCCGAAGGGGCTCACAGCGTTGTGGCAGTGATCGCTCATTGCAGGGCTCGCGATGAACGCTAAAGGCGATCATTGCAAGGCCCATAAAGTACACAGGGGGAGAGGCTTACAATGCGCGCCAAAGGCAGAGCCTCGCATTGTGTGGCAAACCGCATTCCCAGCCTTAACATTTTCTTGCCATCATTTTTGATGGACAGGTCGTTAGTATGTGTGTGTGTATGTATGTGTGTATATATATATATATATATATATATATATATATATATATATATATTCTTTAGTAATTAAATAGTATATTTGTGTTCACATTTAAACATCTAAAATAAGTCTAAAAAAAACAAACATTTCCTGCTCAGATTTCCGAGAAAGATTAATAATATTAAAATATACTATATTCGGAAAAACTATTTTACTTTTTTCTTCTAGCCAGTACAGGTATAAAGTTGTTTGAGAGAGAGGGTTATAGATGAGATCTTGCTTTTGCATCTTAATTGGGGTAGGCTCAGGAAATTTGACCTAGGTTAGTGAATATATGGTATATCCAACCAGCAGAGGTGGTCGGGGCAAGTACAATGAGCAAATAAAAAAACTACTGCAATACACAAATAGAAGATTGTGTCTTACGTCTATTGTGGGATACGTGGTGTGCAGGGTAACAGTCATTTATATCACTATAACCCTCTGCTTTTATTTATTTTTTTGGGAAGGTCCGTGTATGAGGATCTTGTTGCCAAAGGAGAAATTGTCCCTGCTGAGGAAGTTCCACCTCCCACGGTGCCCATGGATTACTCCTGGGCAAGGGTAAGTACTCCTATCTGCTGACCAGGTTCTGGAACCTGCTCTTGAACATCTGTCATCTTTGTCCTAAAGGAGATCCTCATCTGCATATACATAGATTGCAATTATCAGTGGTTTCAACGGCTTAAAATACGTCCTTATTAAATAAAGGTCTAACCATATAAAAACATGTCCCTCTGAGTCTCCTCTCTGTGATTTTCCTCTCACTTCTTTGTTTCATGTCTCCCCACAGGAGTTGGGTTTGATCCGCAAGCCGGCTTCCTTCATGACCAGCATCTGTGATGAGAGGGGTCAGGAGCTTATCTACGCTGGGATGCCCATTACTGATGTCTTCAAGGAGGACATTGGGATTGGAGGAGTATTGGGACTGCTTTGGTTCCAGAGGAGGTGAGAGAGAAGGGAGATTTTGGAGATGATTTCTTCTTAACGCCACCCATATGTGTCCCATACCACCTCTTTACAGTTTACATACATTTTCTGTTTTAAGTTGTAAACAAAATGAAAAAAAAATATTATTTAAAACAAAAGAACGGCCGGGATTTAAACCCACAACCTTCATTTCATTGTTAGATTGTTCTTTTTCAGCCATGTGGAAGCATTATTCCATGGATAAGTTAAAGGGATATGATCTTTACAGTGTATACATTTAGTTTTATGTACTTTATTTTATTTTATGAAGTGTTTTATAAGCTCGGTTTTTACTGCCTAAAATAAAACAAATAGTCATCCTGTATGGGTCTGCCAACTGCAGTGTATGCAGACACATACTCTGTAGTACTTTCTGTGCAGTATGTCATATTAACTAATCAGTGACAATGTCTCTGCAGTATGTTGCTGAGAGATGGTCACGGGTTAGTATGAGACACTGCACAAAAGTATCTTCATGAGCTGCAGAGGGCACACCCAAGCAGGTACTATTTGTATTATTTTCTTCAAAATAAGCACTTTTTAATCAAATAAAGTACATAAAACAAAATAGATACACAGGGATATTATCACATATATAGTTGTCGTAGTGCAAGTTGTCGTCACGCTTTGCTGGGCTGCAATGAGGGCCGAAGAAGGAAAAATAATGGCTGCCGGAAAAACGTAACACGGCAAAAACAAGGCCGAAGGACGTAAAACAAGCCCTAAGCAGTAACACTTAACCCAAGGCAGCAACACTTATTGCAAGGCCCCTAAACTACACAGGAGGACAGGCTCGCGATGAGCGCCAAAGGTGCTCAGAGGAGCCATAACCTCGCATTGTGTGGCAAACAGCATTGCCAGGCTTCACGTTTTATTGCTGTCATTTTTGACGGGCATGTCGCTAGTAATTATATATCTACTAAAATTCAGAAACCTTCCAAATCCCTTTTAACTAGTGACGTCGAAAATATAGGCAATAAGATTTGAAGACTGGCAATGCTGTTTGCCACACAATGCAAGGCTCTCCCACCTCTAACTTGCGGGTCTTCGGGGCGCTCATCTCTAGCTCCGCAATGAGCGGCTTTGCCACTCATTGCAGGCCTCGGACAACCCTCCACTTTCATGCCTCGCAATGAGCACCTTCGGCGCTCTTCGCACAACCCGTGATGAGTGTTTTGACGATCATTGCGAGCCTCTCCCCCGCTTCAACACTCTTTCATGCGTCGTCCAAACCCACAACTTTCGTGCCTTCAACGCTCCTTGCGAGCCCCTCCGCACTCTCTGATCCCTGTGTCTCTTTCCACCCTGTCACCTGTCTCCCTACCCTGTGTCTTTCTCCTCTCTCTCCCTGATCAAGTCTTTAATGGCTCCTGTTGAGCGCCTAAGTGTTACTGCCTTTGGACTCGTTTTGAGCCTTTTTCTAACCGTGACGAATTTACGGCCGCCTTTTTATTTCCTTGCTTGGCCGAATCCGGATCTCCTAAAAACGCGAATTAAACCGCAAATTAGCTTGCAACCTTACTTACAGGCTCCCTGCCTCTCCCCCTGTGCTGTGTGTGTGTGAGGTTGTAAGTACATTTTTTAAGTGTTTGGGTTTTCTGACCGCTTCCGAGTTACGGGCTTGAAAGAAATGGCGGCCATTAAAGTTGTATTTTTTTTAAAGTGTTGCGTGCCTCGTGCTCATCGTGTGCCTGGCAATGAGCGCCTTTGGCGCTCATTGCCAGGCTTGTTTAAAGTCTTGCGGGCCTCGCGATGACCGCCTTCGGTGCTCATCACGAGGCCTGCAATGAGCACCTTTGGCGCTTATTGAAGCCCCCATCATTTTAAAGTCGTGCGGGCCTTGCGATGGGCGCCTTTGTCGCTCGTTGCGCATGCGCTAACCTGGAACTTTTTACATAGCGTGACCAACATTCGTAATTGCCACAACTATTATATGTGAGGATAGTGTTATTTCCTATATTTAGTGCTTCTTTTCATTATGCAATGTAAAAGCAACCTAAAGCTACTAACCTCAAAATCTTATAAATCAATTTATTTAGTAGCAATTTTTCAAAAAATTTTATATATATATATATATATATATATATATTTTTTTTTTTTCCCTTACATTCTTTTTTAGTTTGTCCAATTTTGGTAATTTCAGTGTCCCTTTAAATGATCATCACAGTGCCATGATAACAGGAGCTGGATATTTTAATTGGCCATTGATCTTTAATAAAATTCATGTTCAATAATTGGGGGAAAAATCCATGTTAGTCATCAAACATACTTTAAAATATTAGATTCAGGGGAGCTGGAATGATAGTAGACAGTGCCACATTCTCATGCACATTGTGAAATCCATACAGTTCTCTCTAGTGATTTGTTAATTCACAGAGTTTGCAGTCTTATTGATTGTTTGGCATTAGGTTTCACTTTCAGCTAAACACCACCTTCTTCCTCGATGACCTTATCAGGGTGGAGATAAACAGCTGGATGCTGCTATTCTGGTCTTTGAAAGCTCATTTAATATTGAATATTGCGTCGACCATTAATAACATTCTTAATTATTAATTTAAAGGAATACTTAAAATAGGCTCCTCTTGTTATATCTATACATTTCTCTTTTATTTGGTCTTTTAGATTTCTGCTGTAATCTGTGAAAAGGCAATGACTTACTATAGATCTCTCCCTGCAGGGTACCCAAATATGCCTCTCATTTTATTGAGATGTGCCTGATGGTGACAGCGGATCATGGCCCGGCTGTGTCTGGGGCTCACAACACGATCGTGTGTGCCAGAGCTGGCAAAGACCTTATTTCCAGTCTCACGTCAGGCCTGCTCACAATCGTAAGTGCATAACGTGATCTCTGTATTGTATTGTGTTGTATTGTAGTGCAGGATAGTGGGCACCTGTGACTGGTGCTGGGAATGCCAGATTTCCAAAATAATGTATACTTAATAAGAGAAGATTTGCACATAAAACAGAATGAGCCATCCAGGCAAAATGTTGGTCCCTTCTAAAATAATAGAGTTGATTGTTGGGAAATCGTGGGTCCCAACTGTAGAGGCAAAAATCGCTCGGGTAAAATTGTTCCTAGTAAATGACGCTAGATATACAGCGTCTTATTTTTTACATTGGCAAATCCTTGTATTGAGATGTGCGGCTGTTTCTCTAGGCACTGTACACACTGGTATCTTTAATCCTGAAAATACAAAAATGGAGGGGAAGAGAGAGAACGGAGAGCGCCCAATCTTTGTGTGTATCCTAAGATATTTGGGGTAATATTGAAGTTTTTTCCCCCTTTCTGGTTTGTGTGATTATTATCCAATTGCCCTAACCATTATTATGCTGTAGGCCTTAGATTTGTTCTTCGAGTTACGAAATAAGTGTCTTTGACATGGCATCAATACATAATTTCAGTTCAAAGAAAATCTTTATTCTCCAAATCCAATTGATAAAAATAAAGAATTAGGCATATAATATATTCGAACGCGTTTCTCCTCTGTAATCTGCGGCTTTCTCAGTGATGTATACCTCAGCTTGGTCACGAACCAGCTTAAAACGAAGTATATTCCTTCTAAAATAAGTATGTAAGATAAATAATTTCCTCCGTAACTATTCCGGCTCAGGATGGGGAATGAAAAGTACACATATAAATAAATTAAATTTGGCTTTTATAAAAAATTCTGAGTGGAAAAGTTCGATAACTGAGGTCTAAAGGTATATCCAAGTTTCATGTTTTTGTAAAAAAAAAAAAAAATCTAACACAGGCTGCTTATATTAGACCACTGACACATTGTGAAGTATGCAACAAGCTAACAACATTAGTAGCTGTGTAAGATATGGGCATACTAACATTTTCCAGAGAAAATCATTTTAGCAGATGCTGCTAGTGATTGAAAGCTTCCATGATGGTCATACTTATAAGGCACAATGGGGCAGTTCCAGACCAGGGCAATCAATGATTGAAAGTGTCTTTGCAAGTCGCCCCTGCAGAGCCTATGGGAGGGAGGAACATGACCTGGGATTAATTATCTGAATTCATCAATCCGTCAACAAATCTTCCCTATTCCTCTTGAATAGATAATAAAGTAGAACACTTAATAGAACACTCCCACTAAGTCTCTGAGCAGGCAGGAAGTGTGGAAGACACAAACATAATAATATGTATTCATAAGTTGTGTCAACAATAATAAAAATACTTTTATGCCCACATCTTTTACAGGTGCTAGGGTTAATTTGTTACAAATTTCATAAACATCTGATATTTTTTCTAATCTACAGTTGCCCTTTAAGCTATAAAGACAATACAATTTTTTTTTTCTAGCAAAATAAGAGCCTACGAAGGGATATGATCAGCTTTTATATAAATACATCTAGAGATTTGCAGATAAGATTTAATCTTTATGAAAGAATGGTACTTGCTACCAAAGGAGGCTGGGATCCGTCCTGTTATGTTGTTGGGACAGGTCTGCCGCTGCAGTGCGGCCTGCAACTGCTAGATGGCGCTGCCGATTATTGTAGATATGCAAGAGAAGTTCTAAGCTTATAATGTTAGCCTAACCCTTGAACTAACCCTCACCTTAACCATAACAGTTTACCTAAGCCTTGACCGGAGTATAGGCAGCGCCATCTAGCGGATGTCACCGCTGCTGCCTTGTGCTGCACCAGCATAACAGGATAGGACTGGAGGCTGAAACAGTATATTGTTGAATAAAAAGGGCATGCAAGGTTATATGAATAAGTTTACATTGGTTAACTGGAATGGGCTGGATATTGATCCAGGGAATAAACCAATTGTCTATTTTTTGGAATCCGTGACCACTAATGAGACAATTGGCTAAATTTCATTGGGGGTTTTATTTACTTTTCTAATTTTTTAACCTCAATTACTCTGCAGGGTGACCGTTTTGGTGGGGCTCTGGACGCTGCCGCCAAGATGTTCAGCAAAGCCTTCGACAGTGGCCTGATCCCCATGGAATTTGTCAATAAAATGAAGAAAGAGGGGAAACTCATCATGGGTATTGGCCATAGAGTTAAATCTGTAAGTTCCAAGGACTGTTCTTGGTTTGAGACGCTAGGTGTGTGTGTGTGTGTGTGTGTGTGTGTGTGTGTGTGTGTGTGTGTGTGTGTATACACTGGGTTAAATAAAAGTACAAAAACTATGCTTGTCTGTACTGTGGGAAATGGATGGTACATGAGAACTGCTACTATTCAGAGATCCTACAATATCGAAGTTAATTATTCTCCCACTTGAATCTTGCAGATCAACAATCCAGACATGCGGGTCCAAATCCTAAAGGATTATGTGAAGCAGAACTTCCCAGCAACCCCTCTGCTAGATTACGCCTTGGAGGTGGAGAAAATCACCACTTCAAAGGTAGCGAATAAAAATAATGAAAGAAGTTTTATTATGTAGGAGTCTTTCTTTGTGATTTCACCTACTGGGCATACTCTTCCTGCTTGGTCTACCCCACTGTGGGAATGAATTGATATTCGATAACCTGAGAAAATCCTCTTGGTAGTAAAGTTGTTTACTTTTTAAAGAGACAGCGTTGTCGAAGAAGAAAGTGAATTGTACAGAGCAACAAACTCTCACCTGCTGGTGCCTCCCCCTTTTTCCCTGTTCTCTCTCATGAAGGGTTTCATGTTTCGCAGTGTTGACCCCAGGCCATGCCCACAGGGAAGGGGCTTAATCCTATAAGTGCATGCATATACGCAGCATGTCACTGTCTGCTTGGGCCATTTTATTAGTTATTCTAAGCATGTGCAACTCTAAAAGCTCTATTGATATAACAATCCCCCATTAATAAATAAATACATTGACTTTTAGCCTGGGGGTATTGGTTATCAGAGTTTTGAAGCCAGACAAGATGGATGCATCTATATACAAATTGTATGTATAAACTACGGAACCAGGAAGATTTTTTTTGAGCCAGAGAGTCTATTTTCTAAGGTCAAGGTCACTTTGATTTAAATACAAACTCTACTCTCTCACTCCCTTTCCTTCTGCAGAAACCTAATCTCATCCTTAACGTTGATGGTCTGATCGGCGTTGCTTTTGTGGATCTACTGAGGAACTGCGGCTCCTTCACAAGGTGAGATAACATGGAAAGATGGTGTTGTATTTCCTTACAGACACTGAAAGAAGCAGGTCACATACTGAAGTTGGGTACTGGAAGGAGCTATCGCTCAGAGGTGGTGCTGAACAGAGCTGGAACATTCATGGTCGAAGTAAATGGATTTTAGCTATGCAAAAGAGTTACAAATGTGCTATGGCGGGTAGAAATATGTACAAAAACATCCCTTATATGTAAAAAGGAAAAACATTCAGAGTACACCAATATGTCCCATGCAGGCCAGGATATCAGATTTTCCCACAAAATGTATTTGCATAGTGGTCCTGCACTGCTGCTAAGGGTTCTGGGAAGTAAAATGCACAACTTTTAGCCTATTCCCATACAATCTAATATGAGGCTCATCAGTGTAAGGTTGGTTCTGGCAACTGTGAAATGAGGCTGGTGAGTCTTTAGACCAGAGACATTAAGTATCTAACGGTGAAACTCTGTTGTATCAACACTACAGATACATTCATTCTCCAATCTTGTGTCTTCTTGAAGACCTCCAGTTTCTAGTTCCAGCATGTTATGTTCTTATGGCGCCTTTGCTGTTTTTGAGACAGCTCAGTCCTGGGGTTTCTTGAGACTTGGCATCCAAGAATAACTAAATTGGGCACACATTATACCAAAAGGACCCTGATGAGGTTTGGGAGTCTGGACTGTTGACTCTTCATGGCCTGGTCATTGTTTTATGGTTTTGTATATAAATATTCTGCTTATGCATTTCAGGGAGGAGGCTGACGAATATATAGACATTGGGGCTCTGAATGGCATCTTCGTTTTGGGAAGGAGCATGGGATTCATTGGTAAGTGACAGGGTTCATGTCTTTGCCCCACCTAATCCAGAAGACACCAATGTAAATGCCACCTCTAACCATAGTACGAGACATTGGGCACTCTGATTTTATCTACAGAACCAATGTAATTTTCTACTTGATGGCCCACAGCCGCTTTGATGACTTCTGTGTCCCTTAATTGCCAATAAAGGGTCATATTTTGATGACAGGAATCCATTTTGTGTTTGTTACATCACTTCCTGAGATCTGGATGATGATGATGATGGTGCAGTTTTATGGAGTGAATGGTTGGGGAGAAGGAACCAGGGACATTTCCAGAGTCTTTATTAGTTAACTGATTGAAATTGACAAGACCCCCTTCCCCCTTAGTGGTCTAGAAGTAGGACGATTGCATTAATAGATGCAACAACAGCTCTCCAAAAATGTAACCATCCCACTTAAACACACATATATTATGGATGCCTCCAGGATCCACCAGCAGCCTTAAAATATATTTTTATCTAATTAAAACTAGCTTTAGGACTTTCTTTCTCTGTTAATTATCATCTTAGTCAGATTTAATGTCTCCAAACACATATCTTCTTCTCACTGTACAGTAGTCCTTTAAGTTTGTTGGTGTTCAGTCCTTCAGTCGTGTCTGGCTCTCAGTGACCATATGGACGCAGTTCGCCAGGCACATCTGTCTGTTTCTGGTTATGCTCATCCATATGGTTTCCTGGGCAAAGGTACTAGAGTGGGTTGCCAGTTCCTTCTCCAGTGTTTGTCTGACTTCTCTGCTATGACCTGCCCATCTTGGGGGACCCTACATTGTATAGCTCACAGCTTCATTGAGGTACACCAGCCTCATCACCACGACAAGGTAACAATCCAGAAGGGGTATTTTAAGTTTACTCTGTTTTATTTTCAGGGCATTATCTGGACCAGAAGAGGCTGAAGCAGGGTCTATATCGGCATCCTTGGGATGATATCTCCTATGTTTTACCTGAGCATATGACCATGTAAGGGCTGGCAGGACACCCCATCAAGACGTCCGAATCGGTCATTGAAGGCACTGCGGGCTCTCTGTGATCACTCCTGCATTCCCAAGCAATGCAAGCCAGTAACAGTTGCTGTTTATTGTCTTAACGTTATGGTCTTTTATGATTTCCTTTGTGTCTGTCTTTTTTTTCTCCCTACCTCTGACCCCCAAACCACAAACTATTTATCCCTTCAGTCTGGGTTACGTTTACTTTTTATTTTGATATGTGTAGAAATTTAAATTGTGGCCTCCACTTGTATTCACAGCTGTATTTATTAAATGGAAGCAGCAAAAATGTGTCAGTATTTTATTTGGATGTTGAGGGAGGGTGACGTGGGCAGGGGGCTGAAAGATGGGGTAGCACCGGTAAGAGTATCAGAATGGTGGTTGATTCACACATGAATCATGGGGGGAAAAAGAGTGCACTGGCAGGTGACAGAGGGCGGGGGGAGTGCGCTGGGCTGGGGGACTGCATGCGCTGGGCTGGGGGACTGCATGCGCTGGACAGAGGGCTGGGGGGGGGTGCACTGGACAGAGGGCTGGGGGACGGCATGCGCTGGACAGAGGGCTGGGGGGGGTGCACGCGCTGGGCAGAGGGCGGGGGTGTGTGGGCGGGGGGAGTGCGCTGGGCAGAGGGTGGGGGTGTGTGGGCGGGGGGAGTGCGCTGGGCAGAGGGTGGGGGTGTGTGGGCGGGGGGAGTGCGCTGGGCAGAGGGCAGGGGGAGTGCGCTGGGCAGAGGGCGGGGGGAGTGCGCTGGGCAGAGGGCGGGGGAAGTGCATGCGCTGGGCAGAGGGCGGGCGGAGTGCGCTGGGCAGAGGGCGGGGGAAGTGCGTGTGCTGGGCAGGTTACAGAGGACGGGGTGAGTACGCTGGGCAGAGGGTGGGCGGAGTGCGCTGGGCAGAGGGCGGGGGAAGTGCATGCGCTGGGCAGAGGGCGGGGGAAGTGCGCTGGGCAGAGGGCGGGGGAAGTGCGTGTGCTGGGCAGGTTACAGAGGACGGGGTGAGTACGCTGGGCAGAGGGTGGGCGGAGTGCGCTGGGCAGAGGGCGAGCGAAGTGTGTGTGCTGGGCAGGTTACAGAGGACAGGGTGAGTACGCTGGGCAGAGGGCGGGCGGAGTGCGCTGGGCAAAGGGCTGGCGGAGAGAGTGCGCTGGGCTGGAGACAGAGGGCAGGCGGAGTGTGCTGGGGAGAGAAAACTGAGTGAACTTGAGCAAAGAGTAGGAGTGTGTTGGGGTAGGAAGGATGAAACGATATAGCATAAGGAAAACAGCTGACCGTAGACGACTTGAATCGTGGGGCCAAGAAAGTTTGGGCCCATGGCATGAGAGGAAGTATGATGCCCTCTCTCACCTCTTCATATATTACTAAGCAGAAGGGAAACCATGACAAGCAAATAAGAAAAGAGGCAGAAATGAAAGCACAATCCCCCTGAAGAACATTACAAATGCTGCACATACCCGTAATGGTACTGCCTGGCACCTGGGTGTTCAACAATGAATTACTTTATTACATCATGTCAAGTGGGCACCTCCCAGGGGGCAGTACCATACAGAGAGCCTGTTGAGACCACTCCATAAAACAGTAGGAGCCATGTAACACGAGCTGCTAGCCATTTGCACAAATAGCCCTGGACTATTCAGGCATATACGCTTTTAAAGAACTACACTTGAAAATAGGCAAATGTATTTCAGAATATAACCAATAATATAGCATTTAATTTATTACTTGGAGGAGACATTGAATGCAGCACAGGGTTCTATATATGCAATGGGAATATGGCATCTTAAACTGCCAGATCATATACCTACCTTTTGTGACATTGATTTAAAAAAAAGTAATAAAATGGACATTTTTTGAACTTTTAAAAAAAAAAGACTTCTTAGGATGCTTTTGCTCAGGAAATAAAATTACCTTTTCCATTCCTCGGATCACTTTGTCATAAAATGTATAATATTTAGATTTCGGCTTCTTGTTGATTTTTGTTTAGTGCTAATTAAATTGCTGCTTTAACTTTTTTTTAACAGATAAACATAATAACCATAAGATTAACAGTGATTTTATATAGTAATAGCAATACACTAGCAATAATGACTTATTACAGGATCATTACAGTGCCTTGCAAAAGTATTCACCCCCCCCCCCCCCCCCCCCCTTGACTTTTTACCTATTTTGTTATATTACAGCCTTAAATTCAATGTTTTGTTAATCTGTATTGTATGTGATGGGTCAGAACACAATAGTCTAAGTTGGCGAAGGGAAATGAGAAAAATATATACATAAAACTATTTTTTAGAAATAGAAAACAGAAAATTGCCATGTGCAAAGGCGCTCATCGCGAGGACTGCAAGTTAGGGGGGGGGGGGAGCCTCACATTGTGTGGCAAATGGCATTGCCCTTCACATTTTATTGCCATCATTTTTGACGGGCAAGTCACTAGTAATAAATAATAATGATATTATTAAACAATTAATAGTAATAAACAGTTAAACTCTTTTTATTTTATTTTATTTGTAAAGAGCTAGATAAGACAAGACAGCATATTTATACATACACATTGGTACATGAGGAGATGACCAGAGGTGACCTGCCCCCACAAGTTGGATAACACAGTTGTAGAATATTTCCCTACCACTGTTTTCCATATGATGTGGTTGGTTGGCAGGCTGATCACGTGATATCTATTGACTGGTTGGCAAATAATTGACGTGGCAGAAGTCCTTACGTAAGACGCCAGATCACGTGATAGTATTGCTGCGTGACGTGCATGGTTGGCAAGCTAATTACGTGATCGAGTTGTCAGCGCGTTTGGTTGGCATGATACTGACGTGCCGGGCGCGGTTGCCGTGGTGACGCTTGACGTTTGTCAGTGACAACTAGTAGAGTGACATGGCGGCGCTGGCGTCTCCTCAGCTCCAGGAGGAGCCCAGTGAGGAGGCCACCGAGGATGGCGAGTCCGAGGTGTTCGTGTCGGACAGTCACTGTTCGGAGCTGGCCTGGCGGCAGAACGAGCAGCGGCGGCAGGGCCTGTTCTGTGACATGACGCTGGTGTTCGGGCCCGGGGAGTTCCGCGCGCACCGCTCGGTACTAGCCGCGGCCACGGATTACTTCGCTCCGCTGCTATCCGGCCAGTTCGAGGAGTCCCGCTCCGGGAGGGTGGACATGAAGTGGAGCACGGAGCCCGGGCCGGACCTGGAGACAGTGGAGGCCGTGCTGCAGTACATGTACACCGGGCAGATCAGAGTGTGCACCGGAAACGTACATGAGGTGCTGGAGCTGGCTGATAGGTGAGAGGACATGGGGAGATTTAGGGGGTATAACATGGATAGACAGGGGGGGATGTGCATGAGGTGCTGAAGCTGGCTGATAGGTGAGAGGACACGGGGAGAGATAGGGGGTATAACATTGATAGACAGGGGGATGTACATGAGGTGCTGAAGCTGGCTGATAGGTGAGAGGACATGGGGAGAGATAGGGGGTACATCATGGATAGACAGGGGGATGTACATGAGGTGCTGAAGCTGGCTGATAGGTGAGAGGACATGGGGAGATATAGGGGGTATAACATGGAGAGACAGGGGGGTGTGCATGAGGTGCTGAAGCTGGCTGATAGGTGAGAGGACATGGGGAGATATAGTGGGTATAACATGGAGAGACAGGGGGATGTACATGAGGTGCTGAAGCTGGCTGATAGGTGAGAGGACATGGGGAGAGATAGGGGAGATAACATGGAGAGACAGGGGGGTGTGCATGAGGTGCTGAAGCTGGCTGATAGGTGAGAGGACATGGGGAGATATAGGGCGTATAACATTGATAGACATGGGGATGTGCATGAGGTGCTGAAGCTGGCTGATAGGTGAGAGGACATGCGGAGATATAGTGGGTATAACATTGATAGACATGGGGATGTGCATGAGGTGCTGAAGCTGGCTGATAGGTGAGAGGACATGGGGAGATATAGGGGGTATAACATTGATAGACATGGGGATGTGCATGAGGTGCTGAAGCTGGCTGATAGGTGAGAGGACATGCGGAGATATAGGGGGTATAACATTGATAGACATGGGGATGTGCATGAGGTGCTGAAGCTGGCTGATAGGTGAGAGGACATGGGGAGATATAGTGGGTATAACATTGATAGACATGGGGATGTGCATGAGGTGCTGAAGCTGGCTGATAGGTGAGAGGACATGCGGAGATATAGGGGGTATAACATTGACAGACATGGGGATGTGCATGAGGTGCTGAAGCTGGCTGATAGGTGAGAGGACATGGGGAGATATAGTGGGTATAACATGGATAGACAGGGGGATGTGCATGAGGTGCTGAAGCTGGCTGATAGGTGAGAGGACATGGGGAGAGATAGGGGAGATCACATGGAGAGACAGGGAGGATGTGCATGAGGTGCTGAAGCTGGCTGATAGGTGAGAGGACATGGGGAGAGATAGGGGGTATAACATGGATAGACAGGGGGGTGTGCATGAGGTGCTGAAGCTGGCTGATAGGTGAGAGGACATGGGGAGATATAGTGGGTATAACATTGATAGACATGGGGATGTGCATGAGGTGCTGAAGCTGGCTGATAGGTGAGCGGACATGGGGAGAGATAGGGGGTATAACATTGATGTACATGAGGTTCTGGAGCTGGCTGATAGGTGAGAGGACATGGGGAGATATAGGGGGTATAACATTAAAAGACATGGGGATGTGCATGAGGTTCTGGAGCTGGCTGATAGGTGAGAGGACATGGGGAGATATAGGGGGTATAACATTGATAGACATGGGGATGTGTATGAGGTGCTGAAGCTGGCTGATAGGTGAGAGGACATGGGGAGATATAGTGGGTATAACATTGATAGACATGGGGATGTGCATGAGGTGCTGAAGCTGGCTGATAGGTGAGAGGACATGGGGAGATATAGTGGGTATAACATTGATAGACATGGGGATGTGCATGAGGTGCTGAAGCTGGCTGATAGGTGAGAGGACATGGGGAGAGATAGGGGGGATAACATGGAAAGACAGGGGGCTGTGCATGAGGTGCTGAAGCTGGCTGATAGGTGAGAGGACATGGGGAGATATAGTGGGTATAACATTGATAGACATGGGGATGTGCATGAGGTGCTGAAGCTGGCTGATAGGTGAGAGGACATGGGGAGATATAGGGGCTATAACATTAAAAGACATGGGGATGTGCATGAGGTGCTGAAGCTGGCTGATAGGTGAGAGGACATGGGGAGATATAGGGGGTATAACATTGATAGACAGGGGGGATGTGCATGAGGTGCTGAAGCTGGCTGATAGCTGAGCGGACATGGGGAGATATAGGGGGTATAACATTGATAGACATGGGGATGTGCATGAGGTGCTGAAGCTGGCTGATAGGTGAGAGGACATGGGGAGATATAGGGGGTATAACATTGATGTACATGAGGTTCTGGAGCTGGCTGATAGGTGAGAGGACATGGGGAGATATAGGGGGTAGACATGGGGATGTGTATGAGGTGCTGAAGCTGGCTGATAGGTGAGCGGACATGGGGAGAGATAGGGGGGATAACATGGAAAGACAGGGGGCTGTGCATGAGGTGCTGAAGCTGGCTGATAGGTGAGAGGACATGGGGGAGATAGCATGGAGAGACAGGGAGACAGGGGGGATGTGCATGAGGTACTGAAGCTGGCTGATAGGTGAGATGACATGGGGAGATATAGTGGGTATAACATGGAGAGACAGGGGGATGTGCATGAGGTGCTGATGCTGGCTGATAGGTGAGATGACATGGGGAGATATAGTGGGTATAACATGGAGAGACAGGGTGATGTGCATGAGGTGCTGGTGCTGGCTTATAGGTGAGATGACATGGGGAGAGATAGGGGGGATAACATGTTAGGATCTGTCTGATAGATGAGTGTTAGGAGCTGGCTGACATGTGAGAGACTGAGGAGAGAGTGTTCGGAGCTGCCTGACAGTTTATTATAATTCTTACTATCTTTATTTATATCGCGCCAGCATATACCGTAGCGCTGTACAGGGGTTGAGTACGTGGCAAAAAACTAACTTAACATCTTATAAAGAATGGATGGCCCTGTTTTTGAGCTTAGAATCGAATGTACATAGTACTCGCAAACTTACAATCTAATGGTTTAGGTGAGAGAGCGTTCGGAGCTGCCTGACGGGTAAGTCTAGAGACGTGCTTTATGATGAGAGCTATTAGAGGTACATGCTGTCTCCTTGAGTGCTTGATCACTGTCTCCAGTGTCTCTCCAGCATTTCCCCCCACACTTGGCAGCCCATTGTAGTCTCTTGGAAGTCTTCCTCTGGTGAGATCCGTTTCCTTCCTATCACAGTACATGCGACTCATTGCAGTGGCAGCAAAACAAGTCCATATGTAGAGCTGCTCTGGTAACAAATATAATGATGTTATTAAACACAATGATAAAATCCTTTATATAAATGAAATAACAAATAACATGTTTTCCTATTTCTTGCTCACTGCTCTGTATCATGATTTAAAATTGTTAACTGTATTTCTTCCACCTTTTATCTACTAGCTACTTGCCCGTCAAAAATGATGGCAATAAATCAGACCCAGGTCGCAGAGGGGAAAGCACAGAGGCTCTCCCCCCTCTAAGTAGCGGGTCGCGCGATGAGCACCCTTGGCGCTCATTGCGAGCCTCTCCCACCGTCTCCGCACCCTTGCCGCTCATTGCAGTCCTTAGCCAACCTGCCACTTTCATACCTTGTAATGTTCGTTTATTGCAGACGTCGTCTAACCCGCCACTTTCATGCCTCACAATGAGCGCTCCTTGCAGACGTCGTCTAACCTGCCACTTTCATGCCTCCCAATGAGCGTTCATTGCAGACGTCGTCTAACCCGCCACTTTCGTGCCTCTCGCTGAGTGCCTTTGGCAATCATCGCAAGGTCCGAAATGAGCCCCTTTGGCGCTGTTTGCAAGCCTCTCCCCACTCTCTGACCCCTGTGTGTGTTTCCCCCTCTCCCTTCAATGTGGCCGCCCCCCCCCCTCCCCACAACCTCTTTGTCTCTTTCCACCGTCTCCCCTCTTTCCTGTGTCTTTCTGCTCTCTGTCCCTGTTTAAGTTTTGTGTGGTTCGCAATCAGCGCCAAAGTTCTACGTGCTTCGGCGGTCATTGTGGCGCCTGAAATCTGTTTCCATCCTCCATCGGTGGAGCGTCCTCAGCCAAATAACAACCCTGACGGGACAGGTGACATTTAGAGAGACCCTGAAAGGCCACCATTTCTTTCACAAAGCCGTGCTGGCCTACGGCGCTCATTGCAGCAAAATCGTATTGGACTCGCAAAGAGTGCCTATAGCGCTCATAACGAGGCGCACTATGAGTGCCTTCGGCGCGCATTGCGCATGCAATGGAGTAACCGACAATTTGTAATTACCACAACTATATATGTGATTATATAGTATAGTATATGTGACCTGTTCTAGTAATAGACAAGAAACCACTTTCATATATAAATATAATGTATTTATTCTCTAATATTGGAATAGCACACTGTTTTTATCCTTATTACTATACCCATGCTTTCGTCCCAAACTTTCTATATCTTCATTTTAAAAGAAAAGTTTATACAATACAAATGTTTTTTTTTTTTTTTTTTTTTTTTTTTTTTTTACATCTATGTAAAAGAATAGGGATGGAAGCACAAGATTGTGGCTGTCCAGAGGTTCACAAGGCTCCCTGTCCCTCTTATATGTCTGGATATAATCCAGGCTCACATTATAATGAAATGTAAGGTGTATGGATTTTACTAGACCTATAAACACCTGTGTATCTTCTTATTTATTTTTGTGTGTGTCGTTCAGTTGTTTCCGACTCCCTGTGACCTTATGGTCTGTAACACACCAGAACATCTTTTATGTCCATGGTCATGCTGATCATCTTGGTTTTCAAGGCAGAGATCCTGGAGTGGGTTGCCAGTTCCTTCTCAGTGGGCCACAGCATACAGCGCCTGCTATTGGTCTCCCATCCAAGTACTGACCAGGCCCAACCCTGCTTGGCTTCCGGGTGGTGTGCCTTCTTGGTTCCTTGACTAGAATCAAACCCAGGTCGCAGAGTTGAAAGCACCAAATCCTAACCACTGGACCACTAGGGAACCCTGTACTTTATTTTATAAGCTCTGCCTAAAACATATACTTTGTAACTATTTAAGTCTACCCTCTGTATCTCATGCAGCTCATAAATACATTGACTGTGAAGTGCAGTGTTTGAAATTAGCCATTCATTAAATGTTGCCACTATGAGACAATGCAACCTGTGTACTTAAAAGCTCATGGTCTTCGTGAGCTGCAGAGGTGAAGACCAATTTGGAACTATTTGTAAGAAATTAGGCAGAAAATCAGAGCTTATAAGCACTTTTTAGTGAAATAATATATAATATTTCTGATTGACTCCAGATCCCCTTGGTGTAACTTTTCTCCACTATAGACCACCCTTTGTAATGTTTCAAACAGTATGGTGGAGCAGTGGCCCTTTAAATGCTGTTGTATTGTTATAAATACAAATATAAATGGGCTTTGGGTGTGTTTCTTATATACACCCAGGGCGTGGCGTTATGTCTCATCTTTAGATCAAAGTCCAACACTTTGAATAAACAAGTCTCACCCTCTTTAATGATGCCGTTTTATGGACTTTCATTGAACTTTTCTGCTAAAAGAAGTGTAATGTTCATATATTTCCCCTCTTTTTTGCTCAGTTGATAAATATAAAACACTTTTTTAATGTTTCCTGGTGCATGAGACCAAAATATATTAATGTATTGTAAAAAAATTAATAAGTATATTGGATAATGTAACAGAGCAAAAGAATAAAGGTCCTCCTTGCTGGAAGGCTTAACCAAAGTTAATGCACCCAAAGCTGTCTGGATCCCTATTCGGATGGATTCAGATAATATCTCGTAGCCAATTGACAAGGGTTCCCTGGTGGCCCAGTGGTTAGGATGCAGGTTCTTTCAACACAGCATCCTGGGTTTGAATTCAGCCAGGAAACCAAGAGGTCACATTGGTGGGAGACCACCTGGGAATACCAGGAGCTGTATGCTGTGGCCCACTGGAGAAGGAACTGGCAGCCCACTCCAGTATCTCTACCATGAAAACCAGGTGGATCAGCATGGTGTGTTGTCCATGAGGTCACAGAGTCGGACACGACTGAGCGACACCATTTTACAGCCACATAGATGTAAATAGTAGTGGAAATATAGTAAAATCTCCTTTAAAACTATTCTGCAGTTACTCTTATACCTCTGTGTCTGGAACTTGTTTCGTTGGCTCTACTTGATTTGCAACTTTATAAGTTTGTTTCCCAGCGGATTCTTGGTCAGCTCTAATGGTCAAACAACATTTTGCGATAAATTGTTGTGTTTTTTGCCAGTTTACAGTTTTTGATTAATATTATTAGGTTAGCTTGATATTTTTACTGGCCTACAGGTACAAAGCAGCAAATCAGTCAAATAGTCCCTGTAAGGTTTTGCCCTCTGTAGCCTATGCAGACACAGTGTGTGTAGGGCTGGATAGGCTAGTACACTGCACATCTGGATGCAGAACGTTGCGGAGATAGCCACTGATTGGTTAGTATGAGACACTGCACAGTCAGTACTAGTGTATGTGGCTTCATAAGCTTTAGAGGGCAGACTCAAGATTTATAAGGTTTTAGTCAGTAAAAACAGAATTTATAAGCACCTTTTAATAAAATAAAGTACATAAAAAGTATATAGATACACAGGGATATTATATAGCTAGTAGCTTCCAGAAAACCTAACTAAATCAGGGGTGTCCAAGTTTGATCCTGCTGGGCCGCACACAGGCCTGGAATTGAGGATTTCGATTCTGTGCACAGATGAGTCAATCAGCATGACTGAAGAAGTGATTCACTCATTGTTTGTCTGTCTTTCAGATTTCTGCTGCTCCGTCTAAAGGAATTCTGTGGAGAGTTCCTGAAGAAGAAACTCAATCTCACAAACTGTGTCGCCATCCACAGCCTGGCTCACATGTACACACTCAACCAATTGGCATTGAAAGCAGCCGACATGATCCGCAGGAACTTTTTCAAGGTGGTCGTGGATGATGAATTTTACACACTACCATTTCACTTGGTCAGAGATTGGCTTTCTGACGCAGAGATCACAGTAGACTCGGAGGAGGTCCTCTTTGAAACTGTCTTGAAATGGATACAGAAGAACACAGAAGAAAGGGAGAAGTATTTTGAGGAACTTTTTAAATTGCTCCGCCTCTCTCAAATGAAACCCACTTATTTGACAAGACATGTGAAACCTGAGAGGCATGTGGCCAGTAACGAAGCCTGCTTGAAGTTGGTGGCTGAAGCTGTGGAAGGACATGCCTTGAGGTCTGAGAACCTTCAAGCTGGTCACCTTCAGCCATTTGCTAACTACATGACCTCCTTACCAAGGTTTGGCCAGAACATGGATGTTATTATGGTTATCGGGGGTGTTTCAGAAGGAGGAGACTACTTGAGCGAATGTGTAGGCTACTTCATTCACGAAGACCGTTGGGTGAATCTTCCACATATCCACAACCATCTTGATGGCCATGCAGTGGTGGCTACAGATTCTTATGTTTATGTGGCTGGCTCAATGGAGCCAGGATTTGCCAAGACAGTAGAAAGATATAACCCAAACAGAAACCTTTGGGAACAAGTAAGCAATCTCATAACTCGGAAACATTCCTTTGGACTCTTGTCCGTCAAGGATAACCTGTACAGCATTGGCGGTCATGGAAACTTCAGCCCAGGCTTTAAAGATGTCACAGTTTACGACCCTGAGCAAGACAAATGGCAAAGCCTAGAGTGTGCACCCAAGATTTTGCGAGATGTGAAGGCGGTGAGTGTAGAAGATCGATATGTTTACATCACAGCTCGCACTCCCGTTGACAGTGATAACGAGGATGGACTTAGAACCGTTAATTGCAGGTATGATATAGAGAGCAGTAGGTGGCAAGATGTTGAGTCTTTGCCTCTTCTCGACAACTATTGCACTTTTCAGATGTCAGTGGCCTGCACCAACTTCTACAACACCGCCTCCTGTTGTCCCAAGAGTTATTCTATATCCATGGAAGATGCTCAGACCAAGGTTTCTAGGCAAGTGCCCAGTGAAATCCTTGAGAGCTTACCCCCAGAGGTCCTTAGCATTGAGGGCGCTGCAATCTGTTACTACAAAGATGACGTCTTCATTATTGGAGGGTGGAAGAACAGTGATGACATTGACAAACAGTATAGGAAAGAGGCGTATCGGTATTGTGCTGAGCGCAAGCGCTGGATGCTCCTCCCTCCCATGCCACAGCCGCGATGCCGTGCCACTGCCTGCCATGTGAGGATTCCCTACAGGTGCCTTCATGGCACCCAGAAATACCCCATGCCCCAAAACCTGATGTGGCAAAAAGACAGAATCAGGCAAATGCAGGAACTGCACCGGCATACCATGAACTTACGCCGCACTCCCCGCTCTCAGATCGAGTGCTAAATACAACTAATGAAACCGTTTACTTCTATGAGCCTATTTTACATGCAATTTGCACATTCTCTTCTTTTTTCCTTACATTCATTAGAGGTGTCAGAAATGTACGGTAAGAGACTCAAGAAAAGCACAAGCAAGGTAGTGTCAAATATATATATATATATATATATATATATATATATATATATATATATATATATATATATATATATATATATATATATATATACAGGTCCCAGTAATTGGAAACAACATGCATAAATATAATTGCACCTGGTTATTATTAATATTTGAGAAAAAATCTAGAGAAGGTGGGTGTTTTAAGTATAAGCAATCTATCCAGGGCCTTCCTCGCAAGTGGGGCCTGATAAGAAAGTGAAGCATGCCCAGTTGGTATAAATACTTTAATAATGAAATGTTCCTGTACGGTTCTATTTGACCTAACTGTGCATATTCTTCTAATCACCCCCACTGAGAGAATTAACTTAATGGCCCTAGATAAGGAAAGTTAACAAGAGGGGAAGTTCATTAGAGATCATTAATGTTTAAAATTCCTAAATTTCAAGCTCAATTATCTAACACTGGAATATTAGTAACAAACTGCAATTATATTTATGTAATTTCTGCAATAACTGGGACCTTTGCGGTTTCACTTTAACACACAGTGAGATATTTGGAAAGGGATGTTGTGTACAGTATATTCTTCTAAAGAATTAAACTTCCTAATGGACAATCTGTTTAGAACTTTATAAAAGTATATTATAGAATTGCCCAGCAGTTATTATAGCTATTGTAAATATGGCATATGTGTCCCTTTTAATAGTGGTATATAATATTATACTTTTCCCCATAACTGTAAGCAAATTATTGCACATAAAATAACACAACTTAATTAAAAAGGATTTTTGGAGCAACCGATTTTGCAAACAATTTCAGTGGTGAACTTTCTGGGTTTTCAAAGTTCACTGAAATCCTCCAGTCGATCTATATACTTTATTTATACAAACTTTACATAGATCACATGTGTTAAATATGCACTTTCCTTATGGGACACAGCAGAGGTTCTAATTTATGGTAGGGTATATAAATATTTGCAATTGGAATAAAAAAATGTAATTTAGTAACAGAAAAGCAGTTTTGGATTGACTACATTTTGACTGTTACTCCTCTCAAGCGACCCCCCACACTAGAATGGTCTTGTTATCAGTACCTTAATACTGTCATTATTGGTGAATGGCTCAGAGATTAATAGCTTCCTTTTGCGTTTGACTTCTGAGTTGTCATGCAATCGCAGAAGTTGCCTGCAAAAGGAAACCGTTAATCCGCTAATGAGGTAGGTAGATAATGAAAACAAGACCACTGTGGTGAGTGGGTCTCTTGAGCTGAGTGACCGCCAACACTTTATAAATTCAAAGCTGTTTTTCAATTACTAAATTAAATTTAACTATTGCAAATATTGATCATTTTTATTGGTAATTTATTATCCTACAATTTTGGGACATCTGCTGTGTCCCTTTAAATGGTGGTTTCTGCCAGTAAGAATACTTGTTTTCAGGGATGGTGACTAATTTGTAATCCCTGGTAAATGGTTAAATAATGTAATATTTAGAGAACAGACAGATAATATGACTTTCCAAGCCAGGACAGGGCTTATTAGCTGCGGGGCTTCACATGCTCATTGTGACTTCCACTTGTGATATCTTACTACTCTCACAGTGTAATGTTGCTGTGTTCAAAAATGGCAGCCATATATTCTCGTCCAGGACCCACCAATAGTGCCTCTCTTGCCACTCTTAACAACGGGTGAGGATGAAGGGCTAACCAAGGTCAAGTGATGGCTTATGTTACCTGGCTATTTAATGGCAACATATGTAAATTATAGTCATACAGGGTATATATAGTCCCATTAATACTGACATGTATTCTCCCTTGGGGTAATGTACCATTAATACATAACTGCAGCATTAGAGATCATCTTGTGCACTTAAATGGACACAGCAAAGCCCAAGCTATTGCGCACATGCAAACATGTACAATTACCGTAGGTTGTTATTACCTGAAAAGATGCTCTCTGTAAACTTTTATTAAAGGGGGTTTGATAAGCCACAAGGGCATGCCCAATTGGTTTAGATCAGAATAACAAGACTAGTCTTTGACTGTTATTATTTATCCAACTGGGCATGCTCTTGCGGCTTATTCCACCCACTATAAAATATTATCACGTAAAATAGTATGCAATACATCATTAAAATATTCAGCTTTTATGCTCCATTATCTAACTCTTTCACTCCATATTCACACAACTGATTGTATATGTGTATATGATCTCATTACACTTATAGACATTCTCCACCGTACAGTAAATTAATATTACATTTGTAATTTTAAAAACTACTCTATCCCACAAACCAGTAACCATGCCCACACTGATGACCCGCGAAACAGTGCCGTCTGTGGGTAGTTTTCCTGATTTGTGCATAATCCATCCTGTGCTGTGCTTGAAGCTGTGAAATACAGCGAGCATTTGCTTAAAAGGAGCCATGTATAGTGGTTTTGGATTAATCAAGTGAGAGTGCATTGTAGTCTCCTTCTGGGCCAGTGAGTTGGAAGGGAGATGGTGTGAATTTTTAATTCAATTATCTAAAAGTGACACAACAAAGGTAAGGTAGGAGTGAAAAGAACAAATATAATTGCAAATATTTTTTAAACAATTTGGAGTGAACTTGTTATATAATTGACATGAAAAAGACTAAATGTTTTTCTCAGCACATTGACCGGTTTATTGAGATTATATATATATATATATATATATATATATATATATATATATATATATATATATATATATATATATATATATATTAGTTAGTTTCTCTCCTAGTGATTTTCTCATGTGGTTATCTTACAGAGTGGGCTAGGATGCAGAGTTTGCCCAGTTGGTTAACTCATAATATTTGGAAACTTTTTAAGTGTTATCAATATTCCAGTTTATAGCAAGTGGGCATGCTTGTCATACTTATCACTGCTCATTGTGACAGATAATCATGTGTGGTAGTCATGAGGAAAGAGGAAGAATCTTTTCAAGTCCGGTACTTTGCTGTGTCCCTTTAATTATTAAAGTGTTGAAACAACTTTTATTTATTTTTTTTAGTCAAGGTTTAAACAAGTAACACAAATGGTGATATTAAGAAACAACTGACATTGAAGGTATCCCCTTCTTATTTTTTAGGTGATTTCTAGGTCTTCTTCTAGTTAACGGTAAGTCGTGTTAGCATGTGACTTTCATATTGTCCCAGCATGCACCTGCCACCAGTCTTCCCACTTTAAAATGTGTCTTTGTGAGATTATTAATGCTCATAATACATTTTATTGGTTGAGATAACACCACTTGTTTTGTTTTTGTGCAGTGTGAAATTAACACCCATTCACCCTGAGGTATCTATGGTTTATTCCAGTGGTTCTCAATAGCTGGTCTTGAGGGATATGGAGAGCCTAACCGTCACCATTAGTTATAGGTGTAGACGGGTTATAGAGGAACTTATCAGCCGTTAAAATGTACTCTACTAAAACCCAAAGCTAAATATACATTTGTAATATGTAGTTATCACACTGATAAAAATGTTCTCCATTTTACAGCTGTCCTCATGAGCATTAAAAATGAGCATTGGAAGGTGACCAACTAGTCCCCATGCGCATTGGAAGGTGACCAGCCGGTCCCCATGGCGCATTAAAAGGTGACTAGCCGGTCCCCATGGCGCATTGGAAGGTGACCAGCCGGTCCCCATGGCGCATTGGAAGGTGACCAGCCGGTCCCCATGGCGCATTAAAAGGTGACCAGCCGGTCCCCATGGCGCATTAAAAGGTGACCAGCCGGTCCCCATGGCGCATTAAAAGGTGACCAGCCGGTCCCCATGGCGCATTAAAAGGTGACCAGCCGGTCCCCATGGCGCATTAAAAGGTGACCAGCCGGTCCCCATGGCGCATTAAAAGGTGACCAGCCGGTCCCCATGGCGCATTAAAAGGTGACCAGCCGGTCCCCATGGCGCATTAAAAGGTGACCAGCCGGTCTCTATGAGCATTGGAAGGTGACCAGCCGGTCTCTATGAGCATTGGAAGGTGACCAGCCGGTCTCTATGAGCATTGGAAGGTGACCAGCCGGTCTCTATGAGCATTGGAAGGTGACCAGCCGGTCCCCATGGCGCATTGGCAGGTGACCAGCCGGTCTCCATGAGCACTGGGAGGTAACCAGCTGGTGCCCAGACCAAAAAAGCTTGAGAACCACTGGTTTATTCATTGAGTATTTGATGAAAATACTAATAACGTTTTTGAATTTAATCCCTACAAAAAAATTTGAGGCATGCTTATAAATGCGGAATAAATATAGCATACATATATTTACTTTATTAAAGGAGCACTGTATGATGGACATAATTAGTGGGATGGATGCACTGCACTATTAGTCATTACATGCTGATTATCATGGGGTGTTCATTTAGAAGTGTATCCACCCTACACTTTATCTATGGTCAGCTATAGGTTTGGCCATCTACACTCCTCTAAAAATGTTGGAACAGTCAATCACTTCAGTCGTCTGGATTGACTCACCTGTGCACAGAAAGGTAATCCTCAAATCCAGGATTGTGTGTGGCCCTCCAGGACCGAACTTGACCACCCCGGTTCAATACCTAAAATAGTATCACACTCCTTAGTACCAAACAAAACAATGGCTGGCCGAATAAAAGATAATTGCATATAATAGGTTGTATTTTTTTTTTCTTTGTTAAAATATTTAGTTCTTTGTTAATACATCTTCTTCAAAAGAAAGATACTTGTTTACTGAACATTATTATATCCTTTTGATCTGTTTGAAGGTTTCAATCACTCCGCTATGTAAGTATGAGACTTCAGAGATCCCATAAAGTGTTTCAATAAAAAAAAAAAAAGACGCCATGTTTAAAAAATGTTAAGTTTTGTTGAAACAAAATATATTTTGTTTAAATATAACAGTGTTTTGTTCGGCTTTGTGCAGTAATAGAAACTTACACGTAGGCTTAGTGAAAGATAACTAATATACCTCTCCAGTATGTCAGTTCTGTCTAAAAAGCTTGACTTAATAAATCTTGAGGATGTAATAATAGTTATCCCAGGCATGCTTGAATATCTTAACTGTATATGCCCCTATAAAGGCTGTTGCACTTATCTACTTCCCTTTCTGTAAAGTAGTATTTTCTTCCATTACCCCTTAAATCTTCCAACTTTAAATCATGACCTCATTTTCTGCAAGATACTTCCCACCTGAACATTAATATATATGAAGTGTGTCATCATATCACCACCTCTCCATGGAATTATATTTGGTAATAAGACCAGGCAGGTGATCTAATCCAGGAGTTCCCAAACCCCTCCTTAGGGATCCCCACCGGGGTCAGTATTTTGATGCGCAAACACAGGTGAGGCAATTGATATTCAACAGTCCATGGGGCCTCTAATTTCCTCACCTATGTGCATACACTGTTAAATCTAAATCCTGACCTGTCTGGGGGTCCTTGAAGAGAGGTTTGGGAACCAAAGATGATCACCTGAGCCTAGTAAAGAAGACTGATAAGAGGAGGCTATGGTTCACAGCAACTCACACACTTATTTAAGCCATCTTTTTACTCCTAATTTAAATTGTAAACTGCCTGAACACAGAGGTTAGTATAGCTGCTGAGTTGGTCACCCCCTGGGGCTCTGAATCTATTATATTCAGTGGTAAGTCATATGTAAAGAAAAAATGGTCATTCTCAGATCCCAGGGTGTAATCTTCTTCAATCAACCAATTACTCTTTAGGATCTGAGAATGACCTGTCCTTCTTCTGTTTTATATACACTGAAGACAATACATTCTCAGTCCCTAGGGCCAACCAACAATTTATGGTAACGATCTGCAATTAACAAGAGTGTATCTTTAGTGGGTGGATCAGAAAAGCTGACTGACAGGGGAAAATTGTAAATTTAATGTAAGCGAAGTGTCGGAAAATTTAATTTTCCAATATAAAGTGCTTTATGAACTGAAGGGTATTTCCTATAGTTTTTTATTTTACCCTCCACTGTAACTTTAACCATAAATTATGACAGACAATAGTTTATAGAGGAGCATTGTTGCTCTGCCAATGTGTTGGAACACACCATGGTCTCTCAGCACCTAAATTAACATTTCAGGTGCTGTGATAAGGGAGGGATTTATTAGTTTGTATGGCTAATCTGTAAGGGCTTGGTGTATGGATGATGTGTTCTATCCAATGAGTGAGAGATAGTAGGATGGGTGGTGATCTATACAGTACATCATTAGTCATTACATGTGGGTTACTATGGGCTGCTCAGATGTATAGCCACCCTACACATTGATAATGGCCATAGACTCTCTTCTTCTAAAACAGTTTCATAATAAAAAAAAAAATATATATATTAATTAAATACTATATAATCTTCCAACAATTTTGTTTACAACTTTTATAACACTTGGTGTCACAAGGAACCCTGTATGGCTAACAACCTGTTCAGGAAGCCAAGGAGAAATATCCAGGGAACCATGAGGAACGCTTGTTAAAGTATAAGTATACCAACATAGGGCCCTATTCTATTAGCTGCTGGCAAATGCCTCAAACTCGTAAAATTGGCTGTGGTGGGGTTTATTTCTCTAAATATTTAGATGTATTCTATTGACTCCAGCTCGCAAACCCTGCCTTTCTAAGTGTGATTTCAGGGGGGTGATCATATGATCTTACCATATATAAGCAAGCCCGTATTTGTAAATGAGACCGTCATCATGATGTCAGTAAAACATGGAAGTTGCACGTAATCTGCAATTGGAGGCTACAAATTAATAAGAGCCAATAAGTAATATTTGCTGATCAGACTCGCAAACAAGCAATCTATAAAATGCATTAGAGCATCTGTTCTAGCCATGTGGATTTCATTATATGTATTAACCCCTTGAATCCCAAGATCAATATTACTCAGAAATAACAGTTACAAATATATGTTTTTTTTTATTGCATATTTGTGGGTTTGAGACTGTTGTACAATTAATTCTAATGTATTTCCATGCCTTCCTGTTCTTTCATAGTACAGTATTGTGTGTTTAATTGCTGTTTCAGCTCTAATAATTGTTTGAAAAAGGCCTTCTGAGTCCTACTTAGTTTTCATAATATTTTTGACAGAAACGTGATACTTTTTTTCAGTTGCTGGTCAGACTTTATTTGTGAGCTAGCGCTACGGGTCTAAAAGAATATCGATTTTGTGTAACTTGAAATATTTAGAGATAGTAATATTCAAGCTGTGCTAAAACCAATGGAGTTCTAAGGGGTTTTGCATCTTTGGCTGGCCTGTAGTGATTGTAGGTGGGGTAACTCGTAATCGGATTGCGAGTAGCTTATAAAATCACTCTTCAGATTGCCACGTATTCCAAGTGTGTATACATTTATGAATTGGGCAATAGAATAGGGCCCTTAGAGTCTTTGTGTCACAATATATATATATATATATATATATATATATATATATATATATAATTATACACACATACACACACACTTTTTTTTAAGTAAACATTGTCCACCAGCATTCAGTCTCGTGATCATGGGGGATATTTCATAATGGCAGTCTTCCAATACTGATCTCCTCCATGCTCTACTGGATCTATAGCTCTATTTACTGTAACATTCTTTTTATTTTAAACATGGACCAACATAGTTTTGTATCATGCTTACTGTACTGACTTTTTCGCCTGCGTATTTAAAGGATTAATAAAATCTAGAACTGTATTTTTGTGTCATTGTTTGTTTCCTGTCGTACTGTATATGATTTAATATTGCCCGTATGAGGGGTTTTAACTTATCATGACAGATTTATACTGGACTTTCATTCATATTCAGGATCTAGACACTGAGAGATTGTTTTACCAAAAAAGTTTTCAAAACAAAGTGAGCCATAGGGGCTCCTGTTTTGGTCCAAATTTACATATGGCCAAACCTCACCTTGTTATTATGCCTCGGGAGCTTCACAATCCCTTCCCTATATTACAAAATATCCCCACTGGATATAAACATTCCCCAAAAATTGGCAGCATGATTTGAAATAACGTGTATTCCCAGACCCCTCCTAACAGCCTGTCCTCTGATTGGTGGTGGTCCCTGAAACCTTCTCTGAGATTGAAGTAAAAAAATAAATAAATATGAAACTTTAATGTTCCACCTACATTTGAGCTAGAAGGTTTTATTTATTATTTAATTATTTTCTATTGTTAGTTTATCCAGACTAAGCACCTATCTGAACAAACAAAATTGAAACCTAAAAAGTCACTTTTATTTGATATTAATTCAAATTTGAACCACTGCACTTATACAAATTTTAATACAAAACAGACATTCACACGAAAAAGAAAAAATGGGGAATATGGAGGGAGCCCTATGGCAACTAATAGCAAAGAAGATAAGTCCTATGATCCCGATGGATCCTCCTACATGGAAGGCTCTAACAAAAGCCCAAAAGCTTACTAAATATTCCACTATAAGTAGAAAGAAACAGAAAAATCGCATAAATGAGAGATTTTGAAAGAAAGGGAATATAGGGAAGGTTAAAATCAAAGAATGTGTCTATGCATACAGAATACACATTGCCTCTGAGGAAACCGCCATAATAGTGAAACTGTTATTAGGCTTTTTGCAAAATAAGTTACTCTAGCAAGTTCAGTTATTATGGATACAATAGATATACTTGTGAGGTTCCTGAGAGGGTATTAGGAAGGGCTAAGCAATACCATTTGTGAATGTTACAGCCTGCAAGAAATGTATTTATGTATTGAAAACTGATAGCAGAGTACTTCCAAACATTATGCTATATGTGTAGGCAATTTTTTTTTTATCTTAACCTACCCCATTTTCCCTTTCTTTTTCAATGCAAGGACTTTCAAAAACACCCATGTATCCATTTTTTCTGTTTCCTTCAAATGATAGTAGGATATTTACTAAGCTTTGGGGCTTCTGTTAGAGAGCCTTCCAGGCAGGAGGATCCACCTAGATCATATGTCTATTTTGTATTAAAGTCCAAAATGTCATTATGTTTTTACGGAATATATTTTTAAAAGCACTGTGGCTCAAATTTTAAATAAATTCTAATCAAATAAAGTGACTTTTTAGGTTTCATTTTTGTTTGTCCAGATAGTTTACAGCTAAATGTGCTCTGTTTAAATAACTGCAACACTTGATAACATTTTAGTGTGTCACATATAGTAATACCCTGTGAAAATGTTATAGGAATTAGAGCCAATGAAATGTAACCAGCCAGTCCCCAATATAAAACTCCAATAGGGTCCATAAGAAATGTATCACAGATGGATTCTCTTTGTAACATCCACTTACTGTATTCTGGGGTGTACTAAAAATATACTGATCAAACTTTTTGGTTTGGACCACTTTTAATTTCTTTTTTACTTCATTTGCAACAATTGATGGTCCTATATAATAATTTTCTTGCACCCCTGCCAAGCATTTTCCCACCATCCTATTTACTGAACCATTGAATTAAATCAAGTCCATTTAATATTTCCTCTTAATATAACAAGTATCCCATAAACCCCAAAAGATTAAGATTTCTCTAGGTCTACAAGCCACAATGTATGTCCCAACTGGAATTCCACCAATGCGCCACGCAATTCTTTCTCTTGTATGTTGACATTAAAGCACTAATATCCCAAGAAGCTGAAAACCCCCTTGCTTTGATCCATATATCGTCTTCCTAAAACATAATTAGGTGTGTTCTTAGACACTAATATGTATTGTGCTACTTTGAATAGTGACCTTACCATACAGTTAAAAGGAAACAACTCTGAGGTCGGTTGGGTTCACAAAGTTAATTTGTACATCATTGTTTGTGAAGGAAATCACTCAACGGTCAAATGGAGTTCAACTGTACAAAGACCCTCAATGATCAGTCACATATTCTAGTTACAATTTCCAGCACTTGTATTGGTTATGCCTAAATTCCAACTTTCCTTTGCCTAAATAGGTTAAATTTACATATCTCTTTATTTGATCTTGCATACTTTTATTTACTGCTGGTGAGAGGAGAGTGAAGAAAGGATCTAGAGTCCTGTTGTCCTTTTTCAATGCCTTTGTTCACTATCCCTGGCTCAAGAACAGTCATACTGGTAGCGTGCTGGTAGAACAGGAATATTTGACTTCGTCTCTCGGTGACAGGCCAATGAAGTTGTCACGGCGGGCTGCATATTCTCGAACATTACTGAGTCCAGGCACCACGCAGCAGCTGAGGGCACTGCGGTAAATGCTCATATCATGGGCGTCATACCACTCATCTGTCTTTTCATCGTAGCACTCCACGTTGAAGGTTGTGGTGAAACCATTGAAGCCTCCTACTACAAAGAGAAGGTCGTCCACCACTTCAATGCCAAAGTTGCTACGTGGATTAAACATAGTCGGTATAGTGCGCCAGTTGTTGGATGTAGGACTATAAGCTTCGGCACTCCGCAGTCTATTAGCACCGTCAAAGCCACCTACCTGTAATAAATTAGACATACACTAAATTTCCAGTTGATCAAATAAATAACCTTATAAATTGTATTTCCATACTTGGAGGGGAGTAAACCATCTGACAGAATGCCCATAGAGCGCAATGTCCAGGAAGGATAGAGTGAACATGGCAGAATGCAAAATATATAGAGGACAGATATAGAAGAGATTGAAAGGTGCATAAGAATTAGGCATAGAAGAAAAGACATGAAGTATAGGAGCCAGAGGAAGAAGAGATGACTACCCCTGATTCATATACATCCTGCCAACATGACAGGATGGATAAAAGCCAGGGGTAGGAAAAAAGGGTAGGTGGGATGTATAGGAACCAGGAGTAGATATGATGGCAAGATGCAAAGCAGCCATTGTCTAAATAGATATCTGTACCCGTAGAAAACAGAGGAATAGGTGGCAAGATCCATAGAAGCTAGGGTAAAGATATGGGTTAGGAAGATGTAGGAGCAGTGATTGAAAAGTCAGAATTGTGGAAAGATGGGGTAAGAAATAGTAGGATCCTAAATGGGAAGTAGAGATGTAGAGATGGCTGAATTAAGTGGGGCAATGGGATCATGCAAGAAACCATAGATAATAGACATAAATGAATGTCTATGTGTCAGTATATGGTAGTATCTACTAGAGTTCGTGTGAATATATGACTGTATATATGCAGGATAACCAAGTTGAACGCATAAAATCTCCATACCGCATAGACTTGGTCTCCATATGCGATAACCCCGATCCCACTGCGTCGGCTCCTCATAGGGGCGATCATGTTCCACTGATTTGTCTCAGGACTGTACACCTCTGCTGTGAATAGGCATTCATTGCCATTAAAGCCACCACATATATAAACCTGTGCAAAGACAAACCATCTATGTGAAAACCCTCAGGAAAAAAAGGCAAGACCTATATCTTAAGAAGAAGTGTCTACAAAGACCTGAATCTCCGAAGACATGCCTTCCAAGACTTTCTTCTTGAGAGGACATGTCTACCAAGACCTTCATCTCTGCATCTCATAAGGATGTGCCTACCAAGACCCGTATCTTAGTAGGACGTGGCTACCAAGTGGGCTAGAGTTATCTTAAAGGTCCACACCAACTTATATATTTGACCCTTTTATTCATCCCAAGGGGCATCTACTATGTAAAGAGAAGATCTAAGGGGAAGGTGTACAAATTATTTTGCACTGGGCCCTCCATTCACTAACTCCGTCCCTGAAAACTTAATTTATTCATTTTGTAACAGATTTGCAATTCAGTCCATATTCGAAAAAGAAAATCCATATAGCTTTTAAAACTTACATTAGAATATTAGTCTTCAGGGAATAGCAGAGCTGGTCTTTCCACACCCTATTAAGTGTCCAAGTGGTGGAACAGGATAGCTCTATGTGGCTACTACAGGGAAGGAGGCAGATAAAGACTCCTGTCAGGACATTACCCTGAGCAAATCCTACCCACTCCTAGACACTTTGTAGGAGACGGAGAGAAGCTGACGTTTAAAGTTCAAATGTAAGTTTTAAAGATACACTGATTTTTTTTTTTTTATTCAAATACTGTATTGAAAATCAATTATTAAATACACCAGTCAAACCGTTTTGTAAGAGCACTACAGTAACAATCTAAAAAACACCCTTACAGAGAAGGATGGCGAAGCAGGCAACCTTAATCAATGCACTAACTCTACAGTATTCTATAGTCTACAGTAGGATAAACAACTTTGCAATGTATTTCATTTAAAAGTGCAAGTGAAATTGAAGCTGGTATTCCTTTGGAGGAGTGAAAGCTCTGATAAGTAGAAAAAACAAAGAAAACTGCATTTTTTTAAAGAAAAACTTACAAAGTTGTTTATTTTATGGTAAAATATAACAAATTGTTGAGTTTTGGAACCAATTATGGTAATTTGTAGCTATTTATTGTATCTAGCACATTAAATTATTTATGGACCCATCCAATGTTAGACTCGACTTCTGTTCTCGACTTCTCTATAAACAATATAAGCTTATCTGATTGCCACACATTCCCCATGTGTGATAAAATAATATCCCACCCATATCCACTTATATATACTAGAAAATCCATCACCTTTCCAAAGAGGGTGGTGGCGCTGGCATCACTTCTCTGCTCGTGCATGGGTGAAATCAAAGTCCACTGGTTGGTTTCTGGCTCATAGCGTTCCGCTGTGTTGAGTCGTACATAGCCATCAAATCCCCCCATGGCGTATATAAAATTGTCCAGTACAGTGACACTAACATAACACCGCCGGGAGTGCATGGGGGCAACTTGATGCCAGGTCTTCTTGACTGGGTCAAACCGTTTTACGCTATTGAAGTAGTCCACGCTGTCAAAGCCACCAATGATATAGACAAAGCCTTTTAAGTAAGCCGCACCATGATACGCCCTCGGACTCTCCTCTTCGCAGGTAACATTGACCCATCGGTCAGCCCGAGCATCATACGCCTCAATTGCGTTGGTTGGGCTACCACCACTCCAACCACCAATGGCAAACAAGATAGCATAAGGGAGTCGAGGTCGGGTGAGTGGGTTTGTGAAGTCCGAGCTGGATGGGCCATTCATGTTAAGGTCATACATGGCTTTGAGCGCATTGATGATAACAGGTTTACATTCATCACTGTCCTTCACATAATCGTTGATTTTGACGTTGTTCATGAAGTATTCCGCGTGCATCAAAGCCAACCGTACCTGGAGGAGTGGAGAAAAAGAAAGAAAGAAACTGCTCAAAGGTTAGTTCAACAGTAAATAGAACTGGACCACTATTTCAAGGTAGAAAACTTTAGCTCTGTACTAATAGATAGCGTCAGATTAGATTAGACTAAGGACAGGGACAATATTAAGGGAAACTATTCATTTTGTTAAGAAGTTAGGCAAGAGGTTGGCTACACTTCTTACATGCATCTGTTTAGCCATGAGACCCAAGAACATTTTTGTCTTCATTTGTAAACTATTGTTGTTTTGCACCATAAGGTCATGTGTCCTTGCTGTTTTTTATTATATATTACGTGACAATTTTATAAAAAAAAGTAAATATTTTACTCTGCAACACTGATAAAATGAATCGTGAAGTTAAAATTGAAACTTAAAAGGCCACTAAAGTCACCAGATGCGCTCTGCCCCATTAGATATAGTCTTGGATGAGGGAAATCTGATCTACAATTGACTTAGATATTGTCATGTTTAAGCCCCCCAACAATAACTGCCCAGATAAAAGACCTGTAAGTGTGACATATTTTCTTCTATATAAAATTACTTTTTATACTTCGCTTTTACCATGCAGCATGGTGTTGTAAACAATGCCTTTAAGGTTTTCTGTCGCTTGGGATCAAATCCACTCATTTAAACATTTTTTATATCTATCCATCCATCCATCCACAGTTCTGTTGGGTAACGATCTACCCATTAAAAACTACAAAAACATCATATTCATGATTGCTGCATTATAGAACATTAATACCATTTTTATTATTAGAAAAAAAAAAAAGGAAGTGGACTTGGGAGGAGTTGAACCCAGAACCTCATCTCCAGAGGCTTAAGGGTTTTAACCACTAAACTATGTTTACACTTGCTTGTTTTCTGAGCTAAAAAAATAGCTACATAGGGTATATATCTTGTCCTACACACAAGCTCCACAGCTCATATACAGTTGGTTCTAATTAATATTCATTACACCATGCAGTACAAGATCATGATATAATTTTTATTATTTAAAAGAAAGAAAGAGGACTTGGGAGGAATTGAACCCAGGACATAAACTCCACAATCTTATGGAGTTTCCTACTAAGTAGCTATATAGGATATATATATATACATATATATATAAAGCCATCGAGTTTGTAAACAAGAAATCCCCTGACATCCATGAATTCAGCACTAATTTTAAAAACAAAAACACTTTTGTCCCATGTGCTTTCTTATCTTCTAGTGGTGCAGAGCACATACAGTGGCATCAGTGGCGCTTTAATAAACAATGGATGTCAGAAAATGTCAAGAGCACAACATTACTTTCTCAACTCTTTGGGCTAAAAATACATATACTGTGCTATCATAGATTGAGCTATTAAATACAATAAAAATAACCATGATGCGATGTTCATGTCATGAACCAAAACCCTACATAGTTAAGAAAACCTGGAACCTCACTAGATAAGAATAACCACTCTTTTTGCTCGAAGAAGTGAGTGTTTTTTTTATTTGATCAAAAATCTATATATAATTTCACATTTTACATCAAAATAACTCACACAAACATGCTGTAATAAGAATATATCACTATCTTAGAAGGTCACAGATATAAATAATATCTACAGATAGTTTGTAGATACCACATATGTATAGGTTACTGCTGTGCCACAAAAAAACAAAGAGAACCACATTTTAAGATTACATATTTTTGAGGATAAATCTAAAAATGTATACCCTATAGTTTATTCTAGAAAATCACATGTTTGTTGTAACATATATAGTGGTCACGCAATGTTAAAATTTACATGCGCAATGACCGACGAAGGCCCGTATGTGGCTGGCTTGACAGGGCTGCAATGAGCGCCAAAGGCAACCTCACACAAAGCACATGGGGAGAGGCAGGGAGCCTGTAAGTGAGGTTGCAAGCTAATTTGATATTTAATTGGCATTTTTCGGAGGTCTCTAAATGGCTGGAAGTGAGGAAAAAATGGCGCACGTAAAGCCATCATTTTTTTTGATCAATGATCAATTTCCCAAGCCCGCAAATGGTTTCACATCCATAAATGGAAACAGGAGCACAGAGGAGGTAGAGGGGCGAGGAAAGACACAAGGGAGGAAGTGGTGGAGAAAGAGACACAGGGATGAGAGAGGGAGGAGAGGGTGGAAAGAGACACGGGAGAGATTGGGGGGGGGGGACACAGGGGAGGGAGATGGGGGGAGAGGCTCGAAATGAGCGCTGAAGGCTCTTATTGCGAGGCCCAAAAGTTGCGGGTTGGCAGACGCCTGTAATGAGCCTAGAAAGTAGAGGGGGAGAGGCTCGCAATGAGCAACAAAAGCACTAATTGCGGGACATGAATGTTGCAGGTTGGCCGAGGCCTGCAAGAAGCAGCAAAGCCGCTCGTCGCGGAGCTCGCGATGAGCGCCAAAGGCGCTCATCTCGAGGCCTGTAAAGTAGAGGGGGGAGAGGCTTGCATTGGTTGGCAAATAGCATTGCCAGGCTTCAAATTCTATTGCTGTCATTTCTGTTGGGCAAGTTGCTAGTAAAACAATAATATAGTGCACACTATAGTGCATTTGCATTTGTAACAGCATCTAATAGGTCGAGGGTCTTCAAATTTTTATTACCAACTGCCCACTTTAGATGGTAGAATTCCCATACCGACCACCGGTGCTGCAGTAACTCACTTTACCCTATCTCATTCCTGGTTACATAAATCATATGACCCTAGCTATGTATTGCACTGTATTTACCAGCCAATTGTGGTGCTGGTCTCTGGCATATGACGTTACTCGTCCCTGATACCAGATAGCAATTACCCTGCCAGCCACCATGAAAGCTTGAATCACCCACTAGTGGGCGCTAGGGACCAGGTTGGCTACCACTGTGATAGATGATCTTGGGATTTTGTGACTCTGTGCCAGTAATGCTGTTAAACTGATAGATCCTATATTCTTTCAAATAAGATTTTTTTCTATAATGTTTAGTGTTCAGGTTGTGGTTAGGATATGACACGGCTATCCCAAGCCTCTTTAAAAAAATACCAAAGTGTTTAGTAATTATATAATTTTTGCAATAGTGAATTGATCTAGTAGGATGATTTAGGTAATTGTATAAAGTTTAAAGAATATATTTGCACTCAAAAATAGGCCCTAGGATATAATATTGCATTAAGTCCATTCAGAGGTCGTGACACTGTGACACTAGTTATTAGTTACTGCTCCATGTTTAATGGCAGCAGAAGAGCAATTTATTAACTCTTATCCTGGGCTGACCAACTCATATAAACAAGCAGTATTGTCGAACAAGGTCCTGGATAATTTATTGCTCCCCAGGGCCAGATCTAAATTTTTGGAGCCCCTAGGCAGTGAAGTGGAGGAGCCCCTGCAAGTGAGTATGCAAGGTATGCACAGACCCATTTTTGCCTTTTCTGTACTTGTAAGTTCCTTTTCCTGTTGTGACTCTCTTGTTCTAGGTCGTTATCCCCTAGTAGCCAGTCTATGAATTGCCGTATTTAGTTTTTTTAAGCCAGGGACTACTCTTTTTTTTTTAAGTGCCACCACTCATAGGGAAGTGCCCCTGTGCGGCTGCCTAGTTGGCCTAATGGGTAATCCGGACATGTTGCTCCCCCCGGGAGAGATAAGTGTATTGATAGAAAATTAATAACCAAACCAGGGAACTTTCCAGACCCCTCCAAAGACATCTGGAAACCATGGGGGAAGATGAAACAAGCCTTGATTGCACAAGAGGGCTGCCCTATACTGGGGCATGATTTTTTAAGTTTTTGTTAAGTTTTCTGTACAAGCCAGAATAAACAGTCAGTCTGTTTGTACTAAACAAAAGTACATGTGTCCTTATTGTATCCTTACCAATGGGATGTAACAGAGTTATTATTTTAATAGGCAATAACCTTTGGACTGAGTTTGCCACCTGAGTTCTCCTAAGAGGTGTTTTGGCTGGGTGCTGATAACACAAAAAGGCACGGCCTATAGGGAGAAAGTTGTGGTGCGCTTGTTCCCCCAAATCTGCGTTGTAACATGTATGGAGTGACATTATATGATATAGTCTCAAAGACACCAATGTAGAACTCAAAATTCATGGAAATGTTTAGACATTGTATAAAATCAGAATAGGAAACCAACTTGGATGATGCCTGTGCTAACCCGGCTCTAACATTGCATCATAGTTACATAGTAATTTAGGTTGAAAAAAGACTTTCAGTCCATCAAGGTCAATCTTTTAAGATCTCCCCTGATCTGCAATATGCGGATTAGTTGTTAATTGATCCAGAGGAAGCAAACAGAAAAAAACCCAAGTGAAACGTTGCCAATTGTCTCAAAAGGGGAAAAGAAAATACCTTCCTGACCCTAGATACTGGTGATTTGACTCCTCCCTGGATCAATACTCCGTCTCTAATTAACCAGGAAAACCCTGAATGCCCTTTTTAATTAAAAATATATCCAGTCCCCTTTTTAAAGTTATCTATCGAATCCACTGCCACCACCTCCTTTGGTAGAGAATTCCACAGATTAACCACCCTTACTGTGAAGAACCCTTTTCTTTCTTTAAGGTGGAATCTTTTTACTTCTAACCTCAAAGGATGTCCTCTTGTCAGTTGAAAACCTCTTGGCACAAAAAGCTCACTTGATAAAGCCTTGTATTGACCCTGGATGTATTTATATAAGGTAATCATATCTCCTCTTAGACGCCTTTTTTCTAGAGAAAATAAGTTTAGTTTGGTTAGTCTTTCTTCATAACTTAGCCCCTCTATTCCCCTTATTAGTTTTGTTGCCCTTCTCTGTACCGTTTCCAGCTCTAAAATGTCCTTTTTTGAAGTGGTGCCCAAAATTGTACTTCATATTCCAAATGAGGGCGTACTAGGGATTTGTATAGTGGCAGAATTATATTTGCTTCCCCTGCTTCTATACCCTTTTTAATACATGCTAATATTTTATTTGCCTTTGCAGCTGCCTCTTGGCTTTGAGCACTGCTATCTAGGTGGTTGTCCACAAGCACTCCCAAATCCCTTTCAATATCTGATACCCCTAGATTTGCTCCATTAAGATTATAAATTGCATGGCTATTTTTCCTTCCCAGATGCATAACTTTATATTTATTCATATTAAATCTCATCTGCCATTTAGATGCCCATTCCTCTAATTTATGTAAATCCATTTGGAGGGAAAGTACATCATTATATGATTTAATTACCTTGCACAACTTCATGTCATCAGCAAAAATGGAGACAATACTTTGCAGTCCTACTTCATTAATAAATATGTTAAAAACGTGAGTACCTAATACTGAACCCTGAGGAACCCCACTTACCACATTAGTCCAATTGGATTATGTTCCATTTACCACAACCCTTTGCTTCCTGTCTTTTAGCCAGCTCTCAATCCATGAGCAGATATTTACTGCAATTCCTGTATCTCTTAGTTTGCACAATAGTCTCCCATGTGGCACTCTATCAAAAGCCTTTGCAAAATCCAAAAAGACTACATCCACTGAGTTGCCTTGATCGAGGTTCCTACTTACCTCTTCATAGAAACTAATTAGCAGCCTTATTAAATTGCGATTCGGCCAATTGAAAAGGGTTCTATATAAGCACATTTTACAGAAGTTTTTAGTTAGTGAACTTCTATCCAAAAGTAAGGTCTTCACTAACTAAAAACTTTTGTAAAAAAATATGCTATGTGCTTATATAGAGCCCTTTTCAATTGGCTGAATTGCAATTTACTAAGGCTGAAGATTTGTTTGACATGACCTATCCCTCATAAATCAATGTAAATCCTGTTTGAATAGACATATTCTTGTATATTATTCCCTATTAACCCTTCTAAAAGCTTTCCCACTACAGAATCAGCCATATATATGTTTTAAACGAAGTTCGGTTTGCAACAAAAACGTACATTTTGCTCCAAAACATATTTATTGAATTTGCATCAATTGTTGGAGTTACCTTCAACCTTGTAGGAATTGTTTACACCAGATCCTCCGCCTAACCCTAAGTAGAACCTGTAACAATTCCACTAGCCCTAACTCCGGCTCTGTTACCAAAGGTTTACATTAAACAATATATTTCTTATAATCCTTCCTAAGAACAGTTCTGGTCAACAGCTGGTTCTAGGGACTTATCTGCCGGAACAAGAGGGATGAAGAGAGCCTAGCACTAATCAGTACAAAATTACATGCAAATTTGATGTGTCAAAAGTGGAATCACCTTATTAAATATGTTCTGGATCCCAAAGGTGGTTCCCATGAGCACTGGAAGGTAACAGCCAGTCCATAGGCCAAAAAGTTTAAGAACTACTGCTCGACAAAAGGCTATAATTACTGGACACCCTCTTCCCATCTTACCTTTGGAAGCAGAATTGAGATATATTGCTTCCGTCTTGCTGGATCATGACCAATCCACTTTAGAATGGCCTCAAAAACTGCATCTTCTTGCTTGACATTGAGTTCGTCCTTCTCTATAATGTCTCTGAGCTCCATCACAGACAGTTCTAGGAATTCTGCCGAGACCTTCACCATGTCTTCAAAGTTGTGCAAGATGTACATGTAGGCTTTTTGCCGCAGCTCAGGGCAGTGGTAGTAGTCCGTGAACTTGCAAATGCCAATGCAGTTGTCCAAGCATAACTGTGATTTGAGGAATTCGCAGCACGCTCTAACGATACCCATAATGTTGAACTGGTCAGCGGCGGCCAAGAGTTTCTCCACATTGTCTGCTGTAATCGGTACTGTCCTTGTGTAGGCATATTCTATGATAAGTTTCATCATGTCTGGAGAGACCCCTGGAATGCTGTATACCTTCTTCTCGGTGTTATTCCAACCACTTGTGAACAAAGCTCTAGTTGAGTAACATAAAGAAAGAAGGGATTATTAAGAGATATGTTGACCAAGACTTGCTTCAGTGAACTATATAATACAATGCACAACTTTGCTGAATTAGCAGTAGAAGAACAGGGGCTAGTTATGCTTCTCTATAGAACCCTAGTCAGGCTTCACCTAGAATGCTATGTCCATCTATGGAGACCATATCTCCAAAAGGATATTAATAAACTAGAAAAATCAAACAAGGGCAACTAAAATATTGTATGTTCTAAAAGACAAAACGTATAGAGCGAGAGAAGGTTGGTCAGTAAATAGGTGATGACATAAAAACAAAATGGCGGATAGACATGCTAAGAATTTTCTTTGGTCCCTCATACATGGTTTGGGGGCATGGATCAGATTTTCATGCACTGACCTAAAATAGGAGCTACAACTGCAGAGGATGTTCTTGTGGGCATTAAAGTCGATGCCGTTGACTTTGATGACAACATCACAAAGCTTGCCCTCCAATCTCAGCTCGTTGAAGATGGTGCAGGCCATAGCACTCATCTTCCGCTCCATGTTGCTCTGGTGGTAGCTCGAAGAGGAGACTGTTTCTTCCACGTCCATCATTTCTTCTCCAGACAGTGCTGGTGGGCACCTGCCCGCTACGGTCTGTACCTTCCCTGCATCACCAACATTTTCTTTTCCAGTGGGCCGGAATCTTCAGGTTGCTGAGATCTGGCCTTTGGTGACATCGTGTTCTGGAATATGGCCCATGATCTAGAACAGCTGGGATATAAGGCCACAAATTGGGGACTGAAAGGCAGGCTGGATGCATTTTCTGGGTAAAGCCGAAGGTAAGGGAAACCAAGAGGTTGCTGATAATCTTTTGCCAAAATATGCTTCAAATTGTTGTTCCAAAGGGACAACTGATGTGTTCCTCTCACCTCCTCCTATTATATAGATAGCTGCTCTCATCTCTTCCTAAATTTCAGATATCTGGGTGTACCAACCAACTTCTAATTAGACATCCAGGATTCCTGACTAGGATTTATGATCCTGTACAGATGTTTCTTATCCCAAACAATATCCAATGTGTAGAATTAGCTTGGTGAAAGATAGGCCATTGATAATTTATCACCAAATTATGGTGATGAATGCCCTTTAATCTAAGCAACTTTCTTCTGGGTGGCCAACCACCGTGAGCACCTGCCTTTAGGCAACCATAACTGGTAGTTGCAGACCATTTACAGCAGTTCCAAGTAATAGCCATCCCAGAAGTTCGCTCCCAAATCCTCACGGTATCAAGGCGCTCAGCGTGAGCCACGAAAGTGGCGGGTTGGACGATGTCTGCAATTAGCACTCATTGCAGTGCTCGCGATAAGCGGCTTCAGCGCTCATCGCAAGACCCATAAAGTAGAGGGAAAGAGACGTGCACAATGAGCACCAAAGGCGCTCAGCGCAAGCCACGAAAGTGGCGGGTTGGAAAATGTCTGCAATAAGCGATCATTGCAGGGCTTGCGATGAGCGATGAAGGCGCTTATCGCGAGACCCGTAAAGTAGAGGGGAAGAGAGGCTTGCGATGAGCGCCGAAGATGCACATTGCGAGGCACGCAAGTGACGAGTTGGCCGAGGCCAAAGGCGCTCAGCGCGAGGCCCACAAGTTAGAGGGGAGAGAGTCTTGCATTGTCTGACAAACAGCATTGCCAGTGTTCAAATTTTATTGCAGTCATTTTTGATGGGCAAGTGGCTAGTATGATATAATTTGATTTTTTAGTTAGTGAAATAAGCATTTGAAGAGAAATCAATGTAATATTTAAACTTTACATCTGAACTTTAGTGTTTCAGGCTCTAATAGAGTTGCTTGTCTCCACTATTGTTCAGGGCATATGAGAATCTGCCCAGGAGGCTATCCTAAATTATTTTCAAACCGGTCTAGATTTACATGCAGTGGTGTGCATGGAAGGAATAGGTAAAGACTCCTATCAGGACAGCTTCCATGACGCATCTTATTCCACCATCTAGACAACTAATTGGGGGTGGAGAGAAGCAGATTCAAGTATTTTCTTCAAAAACGAAAATATTTTTTTTTAAATAAACTAAGCCACATTGGGTACTATAGATGTTCTTTAGTGCTTTAAATTTTGATCTAAAAAAAATAAAATAAGAGGTATCTTTTTAGATGAATGAAAAGTTTTTAACCCCTTACCCACCAGAGGAGACAGTAATATGCAGCCAGCACCAATAAATACAATGTATCACATATATAGTTCTCAGCAGTGCGAGCTTGCCAAAAAACATTGGTAACGCAATGTTAAAACTTTGGGCTCGCATAGCGAGCTCCATGCAACTGCGGCCCTCGCTTTGGCCAGGCAAGGAGCTCTGAAGGCGCTCATTGCGCTGGTGGAGATGAGCGCTGTAGGCACTCATCCGTACGACCCCGTGCGACTTAGGCAGGGAGCGCCAAAGGTGCTCACTGCGCTGGTGGACGTAGGCGCTCATCCCTACCAGTCCACACGACTTACGCATCATACCTACGACCCGCGGGACTACACAACAGAAAACTCAAATACACAATTCACAGTGCGAGACCCGTAGCACTTTGAAAAAATCCCCTGCAAAAAATTACGGCCCCTTAACGCTTTAAATAGCAAACCGCCACTTCGTGAAAAAAAATAAGACCCGCAAAAAATACGAACTTAACGGCCAAAATGCGCACATCAAAAAACACTAAAAAGAAAAAAAAGAAAAACACACAAAAAACATCACACACAGCACGGGGGGGGGGGGGGGGGGGGGGTGCTTTACACAACTACACAAACGGTTTCCCCTCGAGCACGCAGCCTATTTACACTGCACACTTGCCACATTGCTGACACTTACACCTCAGCTCACCAACAGTCCAAATGTACATTGTATGCTGCAGGTAAATCAAAAGCGATTGTTAGCTCTTCAGCATATTGATTGCTGCATATATTAATTACAGATAGGTAAAGTATATTAATTTATTATTTCATTAAATAATTATTAATAATAATATATATATATATATATATATATATATATATATATATATATATATATATATATATATATATATATATATATATAATAAAAATACCACAGGAGAGGTTTGCAATGAGCGCCGAAGATCACAATGAACCAAAGGTTGCTTGCATGATGGTCACAACACCAAAACTACACCAGGGGAGAAGCTCGCTATAAGCACACAAGGTACTCCGAGGACCAAAAGCCTTACACTGGCTGCCAAACAGCATTGCCTGGCTTACAATTTTCTTGCCTCATTTTTTGACAGGCAAGTGGCTAGCAATAATATGAAAATTGAGCTGTTATGTCTATAATTGCAATATTTGGATTAAAAGATAGAAATCACCACACAAAAGAGACATTCAGTTTATAAATAGCATAGTGGTCTGGCACCCATACTCATAGTGCCACATCTGCACTTTTAAAAGAATCCCATAGGGTGAGATATCCTGCAGATTGTGCAAAGCTCTGCAGGCTGCTTCCCAAACTGGTTCTATTGGGATCCTGCAGGCTGCACTGCGGAGAGCTTATACACTATGCATGCTCCAGGGTTAGATTGGAATCAAGCAGTCCCTCCACTATGGATTTATCATAATCAGACAAGGGGAGGGATTCTCATGTGTATAGCAAAAAATGCAGGGTGTGCAAGGGTTAAAGCCAACTCTTCAGCCGGAAATGATTGTTTGCAACCTGGATGTAATTTGCAGAGGGTGCATGGTCAGCCTGGGATCTGCAGAGTGCTGTGAGAGTGCAAGGAGTAAGAGCCCAGGCAAGTGATGTGTGCCCATATAGATAGATGAGTAATCAGAGCATTGCATGGCTGCATATATATATATATATATATATATATATATATATATATATATATATATATATATATATATATGTATGTGTGTATATAAACACAAACACACACACACACACACACACACACATATATTATAGCAATGCATTGTTGCATACAGCTGTACTATAACTACTACATACCATTCTGAAATCTTAATCCTAATATATTGTATAGTATTATAATATTAAATTGTTGCATGTTATATGATAGATATATGTATAAATATTCTTCTGCAATCTAGCCATGATTTTATAAATGTTATGTGTGTGTGTGTATTGCTGCATATATGTCCTTCTGCAATATAGTGCTGTTATGGACATATACAATATATAATTATAGTATTGTATTGCTGCATACACACATTATAGTAATGCACTATTGCATATAGCTGCGTGTAAGTATGCGCTCAATGTAGGGCTCGCTATGAGTACCGCTGGCGCTCATCTCAAGGCCTGCAGGACTTTCATGCATGAGGGAGGAAAAGCTTGCAACGAGCGCCAAAGGTGATCATTGCGGAGCACGAAAGTTGTGGGTTCACACAAAGCCGCTCACTGCCACAAAATGCTTACAAGCACCTAGATGTCACCCACTGTACGTCTCTGCAATTCAGTGTTATTTGAAAGCAGACAGGCATGAGTGACTGAGCCAGTCCGGTGTTGGTGTTACATTACCTGGGTTCAGCACCGCATCCTCCAGCCGAACGTACCTGTGTGTAAGTGAGGAGTGAAAGCTGCTGCTGCTAGAACATTCCTCACTGACAAATATACTTAGCAGAGCATCCTATGTGCAGCTAATCTAGGCCTCTTTTGTATGTAACTCTCAAGCAACCAGAAACTACATTTATCCGGCATCTACCAATCCCCATGGGTGCCGGATAACTGAGAGTCTACTGTATTACCTAATTGTAGATGTTCACTGTTTCTAAAAATGTATGTAAAGTATAATGCACCTTTTTGAAAGGTTCTTTCCAGGCTGAAAGAAATTGTTTTAATCCACCATATATGTATGTATGTATGTATGTATGTATGTATAAATGTATTTGCATATACAAATAAACACTGATGGATATTTTTAAGTCACTTTGATGGTATAAAGCATTTACAACTCTTGTATAATGTTCGTCTTTTTATAGGGATTTTGCTGTCTGTCTTGTTCCAGTGTGGGGGATCAGTGCAAAGATGCCTGTAAGTAATATTTAAATAAATCTATTTAATGTATTTTCTTTCTTTGCTGCAAACAATTGTTTCTCACAAAAACAACTTTTATTCATCACAATAAACTGAAATGTTATATATAATGAATTTCACCATGGTGTAGAAGACAACCGTAGGTGCCATGAAGGTCCAAAAGCACCCCATTGTCATAGCTTAGTATATCATGGTGGTAATTTGGTTAACATTAGGTATTTGGGGTTCCATAAGGACCTCTGTGCCATGGGGGTGTCATGGTCATAGTTTCCTCTGTGCCATGGGGGTGTCATGGTCATAGTTTAGTATGGATCCTCATGTTTTGGGGGTTAATATTGGTGCCTATGTACACCCCAGGCACCCCCCTTGGTTATACTTTTAGATTACAGTGGGCATCATTAGGAACCTCCATGGTTATACTTTAGATCACTGTGGGCATCATTAGGAACCTCCATGGTTATACTTTAGATCACCATGGGCGTCATTAGGAACCTCCATGGTTATACTTCTAGATTATCGTGGGCGTCATTAGGAACCTCCATGGTTATACTTTAGATCACCATGGGCGTCATTAAGAACCTCCATGGTTATACTTTAGATCACCATGGGCGTCATTGGGCACCTCCATGGTTATACTTTAGATCACCATGGGCGTCATTAAGAACCTCCATGGTTATACTTTAGATCACCATGGGCGTCATTAGGAACCTCCATGGTTATACTTTAGATCACCATGGGCGTCATTAGGAACCTCCATGGTTATACTTTAGATCACCATGGGCGTCATTGGGCACCTCCATGGTTATACTTTAGATCACCATGGGCGTCATTGGGCACCTCCATGGTTATACTTTAGATCACCATGGGCGTCATTGGGCACCTCCATGGTTATACTTTAGATCACCATGGGCGTCATTGGGCACCTCCATGGTTATACTTTAGATCACCATGGGCGTCATTGGGCACCTCCATGGTTATACTTTAGATCACCATGGGCGTCATTGGGCACCTCCATGGTTATACTTTAGATCACCATGGGCGTCATTGGGCACCTCCATGGTTATACTTTAGATCACCATGGGCGTCATTGGGCACCTCCATGGTTATACTTTAGATCACCATGGGCGTCATTGGGCACCTCCATGGTTATACTTTAGATCACCATGGGCGTCATTGGGCACCTCCATGGTTATACTTTAGATCACCATGGGCGTCATTGGGCACCTCCATGGTTATACTTTAGATCACCATGGGCGTCATTGGGCACCTCCATGGTTATACTTTAGATCACCATGGGCGTCATTGGGCACCTCCATGGTTATACTTTAGATCACCATGGGCGTCATTGGGCACCTCCATGGTTATACTTTAGATCACCATGGGCGTCATTGGGCACCTCCATGGTTATACTTTAGATCACCATGGGCGTCATTGGGCACCTCTATGGTTATACTTTAGATCACCATGGGCGTCATTGGGCACCTCTATGCTTATGCTTTACATTTCCATGGGCATCATCAGGAACCCCCATGCTTATGAGTTAATATTTGGTGCCATGTGTGTCCATAAGGACTCCAATGGTTATACTTTAGTTGGAGGAATCCTGCGTGGTACCCAGCTCAAAGGGGACACCAAGGTCAAATGGGGGGACTCCCAGGGGACACCCAGGTCAAGGGACAAGTATGACTCTTACAGCTGTATTACTTCTCATTGGCTGACGGGGACAAGCCCCCAAATCAATAAAAATGTTTTATCTCTTTTGAGTGTTATTTGAAAAAAGAGAACATGGTGGTACATTAACAAACACCCTTTATCAGATGCAGCAAAGGAAACAAATGTTTTCAGTGTCTGTTTAATATAACACTTATAACACTCATTTAACCATTCCCTTCCCAGGTAGCAGAACTGAGTAAGGATACTGTAAGAATGAAGGACCCTGAAAGGGTTAAAGAGCTGATCATGGCATTACAGAGAGGAGGGCAGAAAAAACTACAGGTCGGTTCTGTTTGTCCCTACAATAGTGGTAGTGAGTACCTATGTTTGCATGGTGTCTCAGAACATGCCCCTTTTTTTTTTTAGGTGATTTCAGACTTTGACATGACTCTCAGCAGATTTCAGCATAACGGCGAGCGATGCCCAACATGTTATAGTGAGTATAAGTCTGTGACGTTGGCACTGCCCCGCCGGCTCCTGTGAGCTCCTTGTGGGTTTAGGAGCCAGCTGGGCATCTCACCCCCATCTCTCCTATACAGATATTATCGACAACAGCAAGATCATAAGTGAGGATTGCAGGAAGAAGGTAGGTCGCTGGCTAATTTCTTAATCTGATCCTCTCTCGTCACGTTATATCAGCTTCTCTAAGATTGGAATTCCTGATCCGGATATGTGGTTGGAGGACAGCCCACCATGTACAGAAATACCAACTTGTTGAGTCATTACCTTTTTAAATTTAGGATACACATATTTATTTTTATTTTTTTTTATAATTAAAAACATTACATTTTAGTTTTTGTAATTGTCTAAAAATGTAAAGCTTTGTCTTTTCAACCTGTGCAGTTGTACAAATCATGTCTAGATGTCAAATCCCAGGCTTCACCAGCAGATTTGTATTTAGTTTAATTTAGCGGGGACTATGCTCTTAAATGTATCACTGCCATTAGTATACTTTTGGTCCTAGCAGTCACTTGTCCAAGAAACATGTCACTACCATTAGTACACTTTGGGTCTAGTAGGGACGGAGCCCATAGACATGGCACTGCCATTAGTACACTGTGGATCTAGTAGGGACGGAGCTCATAGACATGGCACTGCCATTATTGGTACACTTTGGGTCTAGTAGGGACTTAGCTCATAGACATGGCACTGCCATTATGAGTACACTTTGGGTCTAGTAGGGACGGAGCCCATAGACATGGCACTGCCATTAGTACACTGTGGGTCTAGTAGGGACAGAGCTCATAGACATGGCACTGCCATTATTGGTACACTTTTGGTCTAGTAGGGACTTAGCCCATACACATGGCACTGCCATTAGTACACTGTGGGTCTAGTAGGGACGGAGCTCATAGACCTGGCACTGCCATTATTAGTACTCTTTGGGTCTAGTAGGGACGGAGCTCATAGACATGGCACTGCCATTATTAGTACACTTTTGGTCTAGTAGGGACTTAGCCCATAGACATGGCACTGCCATTAGTACACTGTGGGTCTAGTAGGGACGGAGCTCATAGACCTGGCACTGCCATTATTAGTACTCTTTGGGTCTAGTAGGGACGGAGCTCATAGACATGGCACTGCCATTAGTACACTTTGGGTCCAGTAGGGACTTAGCCCGTCGATATGGTATTTCAATTAATACACTTTGGGCACAGTGGCATTTTCTGGTCCCCTGGCCATTACAGGTCTTTTTGTTCTCTGATTTTGTTCCAGTTGAAAGAACTGTTCAACATCTACTACCCCCTTGAGATTGACTCAAATCTGACCATCCAGGAGAAGTTCCCCTTGATGGTCGAATGGTGAGTGGGTAATTTACTAATAACTTATCAATTTACTAAGATCTGTAATGAGGGTTTCCATTACTATATATATTTTATTGGTGCATCAACTGGTATTGACACCGGAATGCCTACTGAGCAAGTCTGAAAGGATATTTTAGCAACGAAGTTATGATTGTCCAGACCTTATTGTAAAATACCTTCTGTAAATGCTATAATTCCTGCTAAATTGTTATGTCCGTATTGTTATATTGGTATACTCTGTAGGCTGTCCTACTTAAACTTTCCTTTTAGGCCTATTCTAAAGTGAATATTCAGTGGCACCAATTTATGTAGAACTGATTATCTTCCTCTAAGTTGCCTTCCCTGCCACCTAAGTCTCTAATCCTGTTAGAAACAAAAACAAATATATCTTAATGCAAAGTGAATCTAATATTTGTTTTAAACTTTACTTTTCCTTTTGCACATTTAATAAGTCAAGTTCTTCATAGGAGAATAATGTAGGTCTGATCTGGTTCCCTCAGGTGGAGTAAAGCTCACACACTGCTCTGCGAACAGAAGATCCAGAAACAGAAGTTGTCTCAGGTGGTGAAGGAATCCCAGGCCATGCTGAGGTATGTGTAGAGTAGCTTGACCCAAAGCCATCGCTTGATATTGACCAGGACTACGCTGTGTCCACTATATTTATAGAGTTAAGAGATGAAAGGCTTGGGTTGTTCCAATGCAGCTCATCCTGTACCGACCTCCAACCCAAAGACACCTCTAGACTGTTTAAGTATTAAACACTTATAGCACAGCAGACCAGCTGGATTGTATGCAAACTTTGCACTAGGATATATATATATATATATATATATATATATATATATATATATATATATATATATATATATATATATATATATATTCACACAATGCCACTTGAGAAGATATACAGATCTACACTTCTTTAAATTGAATTCTGGGTGTGGTTCCAAAGCCTTGCATGGTGACACTCCAACCATGTTTATAATTCAACGCAATGCATCACAACTCTCCACCTCAAACCTTCAACAATATCAGACTGTCCTGTCCAGTTGGACAATGTCCATCTCTACAACTAAAAAATGGTACAATGACCTCTTCACCGACCCTGATCCTTTCCAAAACTTTGTCCTGTATAAATGTTTCCAACCAGTGATATCATTAAACATATTGGCCTCTTCACGTATGTGTATGTATAAACACCTAACTGGTCCACCACCATTCATTTTCACCCAGTGTCCTGATCTCAAATGTCATACAAACATAATCCCAAGTACAGGTACTATTTAAACTCTGCAGCCATATTAGACACTTCCTCCATCCCCTCTTCTAACAATACCGACACAAGAACAGATACTATTTCCTTAAACTGTATTGAAGCCACCAAGCCCGCCGTCTGTCGTAACATCATTATATTCTTCCAACTGTATTGATACAATAAACCTCTCCACCCCTACAGACACTCCGCCAATCTGTCCTCCATTTCCCAGACAACCACCACTCCAGCCATGTCCAACATAAACATTTCCACCCATACCAACTCCAGGACAAACACCAACTTTACCAACACCACCTACTTCTCTACCCGTACTGAGAAAACCATTTACCCCTCTATCTCTATTGATGACTACAAGCTCTTCATCTTTTCTACCAATCTCTCCACACCAACTGACACCACCACCAGACCCTCTTACGGTTCTAGGGTCATTCCCTCTTCAATAATACCAACCTCAACACCCTTAACGACACTATCGCTGACGAGTCCAACTGAAATTATATACCCACTCTCCCCACCAGTCAACCCCCACCCCCTCAATCCTGGCAACAATATCCCTTCAAATCAGAACAATAACTTAACATTCCCTAACCATGGCAACCAAACCAATCTCTAACCATATCGGCACAATACACCTCCAATTGAACAGACACCTCCACCTCCTCTAGTACTATGATCACCAACCTCTCCAGGGATCATGACCACATGTACCCCTCCACTTCTAACATGCGAACACCCCCCCCCCCCCCCCCTTCTTACCAACATAATTAATATCTGATAATGCATTCCATCCAGGTAGCTCCATCTGCAACCAACTGTTTCCATTATCTGGCACCCACCTAGTCCCATTATCTTCAAATGTAACAAAGTTGTTTCTCCCTATTTCTCTCAGGGAGGGATTTGAGGTATTTTTTGACAGTCTTCATCGCAGTGAGATTCCACTCTTCATCTTTTCGGCTGGGATTGGGGATGTCTTAGAGGAGATTATTCGCCAAGCAGGTGTCTTTCACTCAAACATCAAGGTGGTCTCAAACTACATGGAATTTGATGAAAATGTGAGTAATGACTTAAGGGGGGGGGGGGTGTCCGTGTCCTGATGTATGTGTAACATGGGCGGGGGGTCCTGTCTCTTTACACTAACAGTCTCCTCTCTCAGGGAATCCTCACTGGATTTAAGGGCGATCTCATCCACACGTACAATAAGAATAACTCTGTGCTCCAGGACACTGAGTATTTCCAGCAGATTGGTCACCGCAGCCACATCCTGCTGCTTGGAGACACCTTGGGAGACTTGACAATGGCTGACGGTGTCACCAATGTGGACAACATCCTGAGGGTGGGCTTCCTGAATGACAAGGTGAGTGTCTCCCCGTTAATAGTCTTACTTTACTTTCTTTCTGAAGTTTTTTAATTTCTTTTGTAAACTCACTTTTGCACAGGTTGTTCTGCTTTCACTTTCCTCTCTTCATCCCCGTTCCATCACTCTGTTCTCTTATTCTATTACTCCTCTTTGTCCTGTATTATTTATCTTCTCATGCCTGCTTTACTTCCCCTTTCTCCTTTTTTGTTCTTTCTCTCTCTCCACCCTTATTCCTTCCCTTTCTCTCCTTTTCTCATCTATCTCCCTTACTCTAAACCTTGCTCTCCCATTACATCCTTTCTTCCTTACTATCTCTTCCATTTGCTCTCACTCGTCTCTTGCTCGTTTCTCCCTCCCGTTGCTCTTCCTTGCGCTCTCGCTCGGCTCTCCCTCCCGTTGCTCTTCCTTGCGCTCTCGCTCGGCTCTCCCTCCCGTTGCTCTTCCTTGCGCTCTCGCTCGGCTCTCCCTCCCGTTGCTCTTCCTTGCGCTCTCGCTCGGCTCTCCCTCCCGTTGCTCTTCCTTGCGCTCTCGCTCGGCTCTCCCTCCCGTTGCTCTTCCTTGCGCTCTCGCTCGGCTCTCCCTCCCGTTGCTCTTCCTTGCGCTCTCGCTCGGCTCTCCCTCCCGTTGCTCTTCCTTGCGCTCTCGCTCGGCTCTCCCTCCCGTTGCTCTTCCTTGCGCTCTCGCTCGGCTCTCCCTCCCGTTGCTCTTCCTTGCGCTCTCGCTCGGCTCTCCCTCCCGTTGCTCTTCCTTGCGCTCTCGCTCGGCTCTCCCTCCCGTTGCTCTTCCTTGCGCTCTCGCTCGGCTCTCCCTCCCGTTGCTCTTCCTTGCGCTCTCGCTCGGCTCTCCCTCCCGTTGCTCTTCCTTGCGCTCTCGCTCGGCTCTCCCTCCCGTTGCTCTTCCTTGCGCTCTCGCTCGGCTCTCCCTCCCGTTGCTCTTCCTTGCGCTCTCGCTCGGCTCTCCCTCTCCTTGCGCTCTCGCTCGGCTCTCCCTCTCCTTGCGCTCTCGCTCGGCTCTCCCTCCCGTTGCTCTTCCTTGCGCTCTCGCTCGGCTCTCCCTCTCCTTGCGCTCTCGCTCGGCTCTCCCTCCCCTTGCGCTCGCTCGGCTCTCCCTCCCCTTGCGCTCGCTCGGCTCTCCCTCCCCCTCTCGCTCCCCTTGCTCTTCCTTACGCTCTCGCTCCCCTTGCTCTTCCTTACGCTCTCGCTCCCCTTGCTCTTCCTTACGCTCTCGCTCGTCTCTCCCTCCAGATTCAGGAGCAGGCTGATGTTTTCCTCCAGTCATATGACATAGTCTTAGTTGGAGATGAGACCCTGGATGTGGTGAATGGGATCCTCCGATACATCACCGCCAAGAACTGAGCACATCCATAACCCGGACCCTCCACTGCACGGATACAGCCAGAGGGGTTTGACAAGTTCCAGACCTGCCCCTGCTCCCAGCTGGTATCAAACACTGTACATTGTATTTAAACTTCTAGGTTTATTAATCATTTTTAACAAATTGAATGCTCCAAAATTCCTCAAAGAACCAAACTGGGTCTGAAAGTGACACCAAAAAGGTCCTTTTTAAGGAAGAAATGAAAAGTCCACTTACAATTAAACATAATTCCTTTTGGCTGTGATTAAACATTTTTAAGTGGGATTACCTTAAATGTATATGAGTTAATTATCTTGTGAATACATTTACTGAATGACTCACCCTAAGGTAATAGATTTATCAACGGCAATTAATTACAATAACCAGTGGTTGGTAGTAAAGAAGAAACCATTTCCAGCTGATAAAATGACTATTGCTCTTTTTTTCCATTACACCCCAATGCTAACATAATAACTTGCTGTTGATAAAGCTATTGCATCAGAATATAAAAATCATAATTGATTTTTTACTTCTATCAATGTTAAGGCACTTCCCTTTAAAGTTATTAATTATAACAACTTTGCTATTGTCTGCTCAAACACTGCAAAGGCAGGCCTATAATACTAAACAGTATTTATTATTGCTGGCTTTCAGAAAACAAATTTCTTATAGATTATAAAATAATTGTTCAGCTTAATAACATTTTAGTTTATGGTTTAAAAAAAATAGCTGTAGAATCCGCTGTTTTTGTCTCTTCACATTCTCGGTCCAATGCGTTTCTTGCTGGGATTCTAGTTCTGTCTTTATTTTTTTACATTTTTAATCATTTTTATACATTTTTATTTTTAATACATTTTCCCATGTGACATGGATCCATCCGGCAAACAAGTAAATAAAACTTTTATTTTTTAAGTCCGCTGTTTAATCCCAGCATGCATTGCACTTACTAGGAGGGTCAGTAGTAATGTCCACTACAGAGACCCAAAAATAAATAATATTGGAAAGGGGGAGACAGACATGTTGGTTATTGGTCAGAATGTATAGTTTTAATGCAAATTAAAAGATTAAAATGGAAAAATTCCAGCGTGTGAATTATCTCTGTAGGTCTGTGTCTGTGTCTGTGTATTAGGGGGGAGGGGAGAGGGCCGTGTATTAGGGGGAAGGGGAGAGGGCCGTGTATTAGGGGGAAGGGGAGAGGGCCGTGTATTGGGGGGGAGGGCCGAGGGCCCTGTATTGGGGGGGAGGGCCGAGGGCCCTGTATTGGGGGGGAGGGCCGAGGGCCCTGTATTGGGGGGGAGGGCCGAGGGCCCTGTATTGGGGGGGGGGGGGAGGGCCGAGGGCCGTGTCCTAGTCTATGTCCTTAGAGGGCCTGGATGCAGATCAGGAGCAGTAGATATGTGTGGGTCTTATATCATCTCATTTCACTTTTAACAAGCAAAGGAAATGATCCCCTTTCTCCCAGCTGCCATATTTCACATCTGTGACCTAACCCACTGCATTACAGAAGCGAAGACAACACCCACGGGAGCTGTCTCCACACAGGTAGTGTCTCATGCTGCGAAGACTTATATGTGAGCCACTGATAGTTTGAGCCCTGCCTATATGGGTGTGACTTTAACTTGGTATTTGCTCCCAGAATGCAGTGTCAGGTCAGAAATGTGAAACATCATGCAGGAGTGTATACAGGGATAAAAGGGGCGGTTCCAGAAGCTGACAGACTATTAGTTTTTTTGGGGGGGGTTTGTTACATTTTATATTTAGAACATTTCTATAAAAGATAAAGCCAATGACCCCCTCTAATAATAATATTGCAGTGACTAGTTCCAGTGCAATATTTAGGGTCGTTCTGGAGTCACACAGGATGTGGAGGTTTAGTCTGCCCCGCAGGGAGCAATCAAATATTCAGTCATGGATTCCTTCTGCCAGATGTCCTGTATTTTCTGAGATTTCTTCTTAAAGGGCCGATGCAGTCCAACACTTTAGTTTGTGCGTTCATAAAGAACCTGTTTTATTTATTTAAAAAAAAGTGTATGTATTCCTCATAGAACACCATTCAATAAAAAAAAAATTAACACCGTACATTATCCACCTTTCTCTCACCAGTGGTTAGAGGAAGTGTAAAAAAGGACACATTGACACGCTAATTGTGGCAGCTTATCTGAGTTATGTTAAAACCAGATGTTAATATTGCAAATTAGACATCCACAAGGCTTCCTGAACTATATCATGACACATAAGGAGAAAACTACTATCTCTGTAATGTTTATTTCATTTAAACGCATATTTTATTTTCGTGTGTGACGATCCGAGAGTAGGGGCTATACACGCCCAGAGCCACCTGCTATGGACTACAGGTTAACTAATCGCAAGGAAGGTGGGGTTCTTTGAAAATCTCGGCACTAGCACCCTGATATCTGGCTTCTGTATCGGTCAGGGTCCTTGCATCAGAAATCAGCACTTCCAGGTTACCAAGTGACTACAAAACTGCTTCTTCTTAGGGGGCTTGATAAGACTTGTTACAGTCTAACCTACCCCAGCAGGATCCTACAGGGTCTTCCAGTACCTCCCTGCAGCCATCCAGGAGAACAGGAGAGACACACAATTTCTATATGTCTCCAGAAGTGAACTGATTTATTTTGAAAAGGCGAACAATATTTATAGGTGATAGATACAGAGGGTGTATACAGCATAACAATGACAGGGAGTGGCAGACAAACACAAGAGATAAACCCCACATGGGGTCTAACAGTAGCTTCCTGAGGGCAATAGGCTTAACTACCAATACACATCCTGCCATCTCCAGCACATATCGGACGTGATTAACTTTATATGGGAAACAATGGGACAAAACAAGACTTATAAATACAATGTAGGTGTTTCTATAGATAATCCACTGCTGGAGCTGAGCAGTCTGTTTTTATGGTGGCTCAAAGTGCCAACACCAAGGCAGTGAAAAGGGGGTCCATGACTTTACTCCCCTCTTCCAGACAGCAGTTCTGGGGCTTTGATCCTTAATGGATAATAGCCACTTATAAGCCCCCCCCCCCTTTTTTTTTTTTTTCCTTCACAACATCTGGTACCCAGTCCTCAGGGTCCAAGGTAGCAACAGAGCCCAACCCCATCTCCATTTCTTTCAGTAACCCACCCTAAACACTTAAACAGTTGATCATTACTCCTTTTCCAAATCCATTTCTTTATGGACCAACTGTCTGAGCATCACTTCTTCTTTGGTACCTGCCTCAATTTCCACATTTTTTTGGCCATGTTCAAATAGGGTTTCCCATCGCTCTGTGGTTATCAGGCCACACTTTGGATCACCCTGCAGGACATCGGGAAGCCCTTCTATCAGCACAAGCATGTAGAAGGAGGGCCATTGTGATGCAGGAGTTGGAAGCATTAGGTCCACATACTCATGTTCCAAGTCGAGCTCCAACTGCACCAGGTCCTCAAGCCATTCTGCTAGCTTTTCAGCCAGCTGGAGCCCAAGGGAAGCAATCCGCTGATTTAGAATAGCTGTCCACCTATCTTCGTTTGTGGAAATCCGTTGCCTTCGCTGCTCAAGCATACTGGTGATCAGACTCCTTTCTCCCTGAACCCCTCTGCTCTGCAGCCTCCATGTGTTTCCAGGACACCCTCTCTCCAGTGCTGGCCTTCCTTGGATTTGGACCTGGATTTGAAGGTTTGGTAAAATCATTGATCGGTTTCTGCGTCCCCACCAAGCCGCCAAAAGTACTGGATTCTAAAACTGCTTAGATCACCATATCCCATTCTTGCTGCCGGTTCTTGCACCGAGATCCCAGCACTGCCGACCAGTTGTTGTGACAATCCGAGAGTAGGGGCTCTACAAGCCCAGAGCCACATGCTTTAGACTACAGGTTAACATTTTACAAGGACCGTTGGGTATTTTGATATCTCGGCACTAGCCCCCTGATATCTGGCTTCTGTATCAGTCAGGGTCCTTGCATTGGAAATCAGCACTTCCAGGCTACCAAGAGACTCTAGATCTGCTTCTTCTTAGGGTGCTTGATAAGACTTGTTACACTCAAACCTGCACCAGCAGGATCGCACAGGGTATTCCAGTACCTCCCTGCAGCCATCCAGGAGAACAGGAGAGACACACAATTTCTATATGTCTCCAGAAGTGAACTGATTTATTTTGAAAAGGCAAACAATATTTATAGGTGATAGATACAGAGGGTGTATACAGCATAACAATGACAGGGAGTGGCAGACAAACACAAGAGATAAACTCCACATGGGGTCTTACAGTAGCTTCCTGAGAGCAAAAGGCTTAACCTCCAATACACATCCTGTCATCTCTATCACATATCAGACGTGATTAACTTTATCTGGCAAACAATGGGAAAAAATACAGATTACAAATACAATGGAGGTGTTTATGCAGATAATCCACTGCTGGAGCCAAGCAGGCTCTGCTTTTATGGTGGCTCAATACGCCAACACCCAGGCAGAGAAAAAGGGGTTTGTGACATCCTGGATTATGAAGCATCTGATAGAAGAGAATCAGTGTAGTGTATGCAAACATTATTTTGCATGAAAAAATACCAAACTTATGCAAAAGTTAGCAAAATGTATTTTATCTTTTTGATATTTGAATTTCAGAATAAATGCCCCCCCTAAAAACCCAGACTAAATTAGCATAAGATTCATAATTTGTTTTGGCCAATCAGAGGCAGCTGCAACATTGTGGCAAATTATGGGAATTCTGTCTCTACAGAAAAGCATCATGGGATGTGTAGGCTGGCACATATCCATGTTGGAAAGGGCCAAGTATTTTATATAAGAGTCTCTCTGCAGCACATTACACCTCTCACAGTGCCTGCAGCACATTCCACCTTCGGTCTCAGCAGTTCCTTTCAACTCTCACATTCACTCAGTTTATTCAACCTCAGTATCTGCAGCATATTCTCAGTCTCTGCAGCTCATTGCACCCTCCCGGCAGCTCATTCCAGTCTCTGCAGCTCATTCCACCCCAGTCCCTGCAGCTCATTGCACCCTCCCGGCAGCTCATTCCACTCCTCCCGGCTGCAAAGAATAACAGAGTGTACATATAAGTACAATCATACTGCTATACCAAACACTGGCAGCAGTGTGGGTTCAGTCTTGGTTACTTCTGCACCTTCTACCACTTCTGCTGGAAGTCAATGTATCAACTACTGCTGCAGGTCTTCTTTTCTTAGGGCCAGGGGAGGCATCCTCGTATTAGGGTACATTACCGCACAAGACCCCTTCTGGATCATTACCTGGGGCTTTTGTACAATAAAGCTGTGAGCTATGCCATGTAGCGTCACCCACGATTGGGCAGAGAGGTCAGACAAATCGCAGTCAACTGGAGAAGAAACTGGCAACCCGCTCCAGTATCTTTGCCATGAAATTTGTATGGATTGGCACAATAGGGCTTGAGTCAAGACTTGGACTCAACTGAACAATCACACAAGACACAGATAACATTTTTCTTCCAAACATCGTCTTTAATAAACTCAACTTTCCAACATTTAAAAAAACCAAAACAAATAAAAAAAAAAAAGATCTGTATAAAAACATTTACAACCTTTTGTGAACTTGGGATTGATCCGTCAATAACAAACAAGGCGAATGTTTACAGTGGGGTAATTGGGTGGTTGCAAAAAAAATATATAGTATCATCTCAATTCCTTCGCTGCCACGTGGTCATCCTGGCACTCAATGGGTTAACATGACACATGGCGGATTCCAAATACGTTATAAATTAAAAATAATGCGTAATAAAAGTATTTTATCAATTGAATTATGTTAAAAAAAAAAATAGCATTTTACAACAAAATAAAATAGCCTTTTTGATCACTCTGAATGTGTTGTCTTAAATCAGATGAAAAACAAAATGTTCAGATAACTGAATTAGGCGAGTCTTTGGGGTCTGAGCATGTAGACGAGTCACGGGGCAAATTAGCAATTATTGGTAGGGATTACCCATTTATGATATGACTAATTGGTGGATCAGAAAGGCACTATAAAAATGCATTTTTTTTATACAACCTCCAATTAATAAAGTACTTTTTTTTATTTTTATTATACCATATTTAGAATATTGTATCGTGTAAAACTGTCAGAAGTAATTAAATAAGAGATTAATTGACTATTCTAGCAACAACAAAAAAGGTGCATGATTAATTTTGCCACCTGCAGCAAAAGGGAGTCAATATTCTATTGGTGACAATTAAAGACCCTGGGAGTGCAAAGAGTTAAAAGGAAACACTCATGAATATTCGTAGAGAGCAAATATACGAATAAACCAATTCTGATATTTTCATATTTATTGGCTTCTAACTTCGATCCATCAGGTGGAAATGTTCAAATCAAGCGGAAAATGTGTGAAAACTTTTTTTTTTTTTGCCATTTTAAAAATGCAGCTTTTATGACACTCAACCTGATCCCAATTGCAGAATGGACCATACAGTACAAGCTCCCTCTAAATGCTCATAATTCTCTTTACTGCAATAATAATTTCCACATATTCCACCACCGAGTCATTTAAACATGCTAATTTCAAAAGGAATATGCTTTCGTTGGCGGCATTGAGAGTTTATTACCATTTGCCAGGTGCTTGTTATTTTTGGTCCTTGCAGAAATGAAAGCTACACACTCTCTGCAGGAAGGTGGCAGTTGAATGAATAACTAGACTATATAGAAACTAAGATAAAATGGTGAAATATGCAGCAATTTAAAAAAATAAAACATATTTTCCGCTTGATTTTCAGTGCTCTGTTTGATGTTGTAGAGCAAGACTGGGTTGCATGTCTCTTTAAGACCTAAAAAATTGCTGGAAACTATTCAGAATTCCGTTAGAAGATGATTTGAACTAAAAAGAAAAATAGTTTTAGCAAAGTTATCAAAATAAAATATCAGCAATTGTTTCTAGGAAAATATTTAAAGGGACAACGAAAAAAAAAAAATATTAAAGGGATGTGTAACCCCCAAAGTTGAAGTTATGTTTTCCCACTTTTTTTCATCTAAACATGAGAGGAAGAACAGATACCTTAATGTAGATTTCTTGCACTTATATTTTGCAATAAAACATGCTCTTTTAAAATGCAAGGTAAATGGGGGGGGGGGGGGGGGGGGTTCAGAATCCCTTTAAGGCATTTTTGTAATCTCCTAATGCTCTGCAAAAATATTGCTGTGAGTGTCTCTTTAATTGCATGGTTGGCCATTGGGTCAATTATCACAAGATGTTTCAGTGCTCCAAAGAGTGTTGGCACATATTGGGTTAAGGCCACAGTTGAAGTTTTGCATAGTTTCTGTTAACCCATTCACAACCACAGGAGCCTACAACTTATTGGTTATATGAGCTCCGGCAGTGAATGTGTTAAAATAACAAGGGCCCCTCATAATACTCTCTATACAAGATAGTGCTCTTGTGAGATCTTTGGGGTCATTCATTCTTCGTCCCTCACCCCAGAGACCCTTAGAGTTCCTCATGCACTCGTTCTTCCTCTGTCTTTAACTTGAGTTCATCTGGAGTAATCTTCCCATCACTGTTCCGATCCTGATTTACAAACATGTCACCGATGGACTTGTCTCTGTCCACTCCTGGCTGGAATCGTCCCTTTCCCTCGACCACTTGAGCGTTTAGGAAGGCAGAAAACTGGAAGAGAGGGGTAGAGCAATGTTAATGGGTACGTGAAATTTGTCTTTAAATAGAATCCCATTTAGGATTGTTCCATGACACAACAGGCCTTATATAGAAGTCCATCATATGCGTTATCTTCCACCAACAGTCCTTTACCAGGACTGAAGTACCTGTTTTTTTCTATCCAATCAGAGAAGACATCCAGGGATGTTTTATTTTATGGGGAGGAAGGTCAAGTACTGTGTACACTTGTTAATCTGTATTTGTGTGTCATTTACATTAATTATTTCTCCCTGGCGTATATTGATGGACCCCACATCATGCATAATCCACCTTAAGTAGCAATCCACCTTAAATATGATTGTTTGAAGCTTCCTTATAAAACAATGTGACCAGAAACAGCCAATCAGACTGAACTTAGGCCTATATAAAGCTGCCTCTTTGCCTGTGGAAGGTATGTAGTGCTTGAGTTACCTTACTACATTGTGCCTGGTCTTGCGGTCATTGGTCAGCAACCATCACAGTACATAAATTCTATATGATGGTCCTAGATAGCCCAAACCTTATAGTCAGTCACACAATCTCATTAATTGCATAAATTATAAGCACACATAGAAATAAATAGAATTGTAGTTTGTTATTTATTTATTTTTTTGTATAAAAGGTCTTAGATAACTCCAGTCCAAAGTGGGCATGTCTTTATTTAAGAAGAATGCTTTGTTTAACCCTTTAGTAGATGCGTACTCACCTCCTCCACAGGGACTTCCCCATTCTTGTCAATGTCCATAGCTTCAAATAGGTTTTCCGGGCTGTCTCCCAGCCAGATATACAGATAACCTTCTGGAACTCCCTCTTCCACATGGAGCAATTCCAGTTCAAAAATCATTACAGCACTGGAAGGGACATCCCGAGCTGTGGACACCAAAAAAAAAAGTTTAAGAAGACATCAACTCAAGTAGTAAGACAAAACCTCACATCTCCAAAACCTCTGAGACTAGATGGTCCTCAAGCATTAAGACCACAATTTGAATACAATCTAACACTCTAGAGCATCTCCTTTACATTCTAGATTTATATCAGCTTCTTGATGACCATTATATAAGGCTCTAGTTCTGTAGCTCTCAACCTATTTGGTCTGTGGAACATCTGGTTACCATCCAATGCCCTGAGCATGGAGATCCAGAATATCTTGAACTGGGCGATACAACATGTTACGCTAAATATGTACACTAATTTGACTAGAGTACATTTTAGCTGCAGATAAGTTCCTCAATAATGTTGGGTAGTTGGATGTTTAAAGTGCCAGGCTGTCCTCATCCCTCTTGGACCCTGAGACCTTATCAATTGGTTCTCAGGGACAAGCACAGGTCCTAGGGCCAGCTGGAAACCACTGATTAACATAATATTAATAATTCTGCACATCACCTAAAATGTAATTTCTTAAGAAAAAAGTATATTTTGTTATTCACCACCAAACAAGGACCTCCCTGTCTCATCAGTTCATCTTCTCATGAGTGGCTTAAGATACACAATATAGAATTAGATAAATAAAAGTATGGAAGAAGCAGAGACTTCAAAATTATTTTAAATTAAAAAAAACAGCATAATTATGCTCTTAATCTGTCTTCGATGTCTCAGATTCAAGCACATATAGTGTATTTTTCATCATACAAAAGGTCCTTAAGTTAAAAAAAGACCATTATATGAAAGTTACAAAATGGCATTGGGCCCATGTAAGCAGCGAATGAGAATTGGACATGTTATTAAAAAATTGCATATCTTTAAAACACTTCATGTTTATTCCATTTGTAGCTCTGATCAAGCACTACATACTCCTTTTTTTGCTTTGTCACAGGAGGAGGTTTCTATAGAAATTATGTGGGCAGGTGCACAGAGTCTGGAGGAACAGTGGATACCAACACCCCCATACTCATAATTTACATAGAATACTCCTTGAGTGACTCAGCAGCAAAGGAGGACAAGTAGTGCTTGATCAGAGCGGCAAATTGAAATAAAACTTATATAAGGATGCATTATTAAAAAAGAAAAGAAAAAAAAACAATGGTCAACTCTCATGTTAAAAGGATATTAATGCCACCATCTTGTGTCAACTGTTTTCCCAATCACCCTCGTCCCCAGCCCTCTCACCTCCACCCTCTCCGTGTCCCAGGTGGGGTGGCACAACAACTCTCCGTCTCTCTCCAACGCACATTCCCTGCAGACCCTCGTCCAGTCCTTCGATGACCTTGTTGCTGCCCAGAGTAACTTGCTGCGGGGTCTCAAAGTCATGTCTGGAACACAAAGCGGCAATCCAAGCTAAATACCATCAAAATATGCACATAGCTGCCCTCCTGACTGCCCATTATACAATAAACAGCATGGATTATGAGTGTTCATTAAAAAGGCAAAGGATTTTTTATTCTATAATTAGTTTTACCATCTGCAGTGTAATAATTTATTTCTAACAGAATCACACCTTCTGTGGCCTCCCTATTTCTTCCTGTTCTCCCTCATGAAAGCTGCCATGCTGTATAGTTGTGACCTATAGCCATGCCCATATGGGAGGGGCATCTAAATAGCATAAATAAATGAGATTACATGTGTCCTAGTTTAGTTTATAGCTGGGACAGAAGAATGGGTGCATTAACCAGGACAGGAAATCAGTTGATTAGATACTTACGATGAGAAGAGGTGGGTCCCATCCATCAGGGAGCAGTTGTAGTGGTATTTAATGAAATCACTCTTTTTGGTGGTCACGTTGCACACCTCTGGCTTGTAGGTCACATCGATCTCCACAGAATCCTTGGGGTTGTGGAAATCTATAATATGGACATCAAAGACCAAGACGGCCGATCCTGGGATGCTGTTTGCTGTTGGGAGGATTAGATATATGGGGCGTCATCGACCTGGATGTATCTTACAAATGCTCTCTTATTGAGTATTAAAAGTGACACAATGTACATTAAATTTAAAATATGTTTTGATTGAAACCTTTTCTGTGTTCTTTTAAGACCGATTACATACCTATTCCATTCTCCCCATAGCCAAGGTGTGGTGGGATTAGGATTCTTCTCCATTCTCCAATACAGACTCCCTGTAGTCCGGCATCCATTCCTGGGATAACATACCCCATACCGATGTACGTGTTGTATGTGCCGTTTCTTTTGTAGCTTTAGAATAGAGCAAAAGATAATTGGATTAAATGGGTACCTAACCAATGTGTGTCTACAAAATGCCAAAATGTTAGTGGATAAAGTTAACCCCAGATCATCTCAAATCCACCTTAAGAAACAATCCACCTTAAATGAGAACATGTGACCAGCAACGGCCTATCAGACTTAACTTGGGCCTATATAGAGCTGCTTTTTTCATTCATCTATTCCTGGTCAAGGCATGTAATATCCAAGTGATCCTGCTACATTTTATCTAATTGGTTGGTGACTAAGCCCTAGCTATTGAAGGTTTACAGTCTATCACAATGTTTTTGGAACCTGTGCACCATTTCCTGATCTTGACTTATTGCCTTAGTCTTAAGTTTCAACCCCATATTATCCATGCAAAGCTCCATAAAACACCAATAAACGTACCATGACATGATCTGAGGAGCACGTACCTGTTATCAAACATAACTCCGTCCATGAGGGTCCCATTATAGTGGTAACGCACGTAATCTCCAGTAACAGCCTTGCGCTTGCAGGACTCAGGGATAACCTGGTTTGTTACAGTGATCCCATCCTTGGGATTGTGAAAGTCAATCAGGAGGACATCAAAGACCAGAGAGGATTGTGGTGGAATTACAGTGCCTGAGAAAAGATGTGAGAAGGTTTCTACAGGTCTGTAGAAGAATATGTCTTCTCAGGAAGTCTAAAGTAACACAATCAACTCTCCCCACACTACTTCAATCGTTGTAACATACATCCCCATTTTCCTTATGTCCATTCTCTTCAAGTAATTTTCATCTCGCTAGAAGACATTTTTACCCATCTTTGGATAAGACATATATCAAGAGATAAACAAGTTGAGACCTACTATATCCCTTCTCTCCGTAGCCCAAGTATGGTGGGATGATGATCTTCCTCTTTTCTCCGGCGCACATGCCCAATAGACCTTGATCCATGCCTTTAATCAGCCAACCGGACCCGACATAAGTGTCATAAGTGCTAGAACGACTGTAGCTACGAGGAAGAACATTGGACACCTATATTAGAGTACAAACTAGGACATTTTCAAGTATATACATTCTGAGATTGGAGGAACCAAACACTAGTTGGGTATGGGGTAGGTCCAAAATATAAAGGACATCAAAATTATAAGACAATTTTTAACAATATACCTTTATTCTACCATGTTTTGACCTATTTTGGTCTTGCCCAACACTATCCATACATAGCCAGCTCTACGGTAGAGTTTTATACCTGTATCGGTTGTCTGTAGTGGCGCCATTATGATGACATCACAGTGTTCATTAAGCATGAAACTACTTTTTGGAATTATTTTTCACTGTGGTTTTACTTATTTTTGTTGTCAAAATTGGGATTTATGTGGATACAAAATGGCGGACTGGACAGTGGTGGATGTTAAGATATCTTAGTAAATACCTGGAATCAAAATACGTCCCATCCAGGAGGGTCCCGTTGTAGTGATATCTTACGAAGTCGGAGTCCTTTACGGTACGGTTACAGTCGCTGGGCTTGTGGATGGTGGTGATTTGGATCTCATCATTCTTGTTCCAGATGTCCACCATGATCATGTCAAAGTACAAGGTGGCGTCCGCAGGAATCATCCCGGCTAGAGGAAGAGGAGGAGCAGAGATGTGATTGAGAATTGGCTCACTGAACACCAAACAAAATGGTGGCAGGGATGGACCTCCTAACTGTCCCTCTTCTGGAGGGACAGTCCATCTCTCCAGGACAAAGCCCCCTATCCCTTGTTAACTCTTATAAAAAAAAATTAAAATAAGTAAAATGTTGCCTTTAAAACATATAAATTTTAGCAGAGCAGAGGTGTTTCCCTCCACCCCTATCAGGTGTGCAAGGTGTTTGGGGATCTGCCAAGGAGGCTGCCTTAAATTGTTTGCATATTGGTCTGTTTATCTACCTTTTTTCCTGCAGTGGCCATAACAGACAATTTTATTTTAAAAAATTATGATTTTATTGCTAATTATTATAAATGAAACCCTATGGGGCGGGGGGCATCTGCGGGAACTTTTTATGAGATAGATAAGAGGGTGTACTTACGCACTCCGATGCTGCCGTAGCCCAGGTGTGGGGGCACGATTAGTTTTCTCCTCTCATTTACGCACATACCCAGAAGCCCCCTGTCAAGGCCGGTGATCAGACGTCCCACTCCCACGTATCCAGCCACTGCAACCCCCCGGTCATAGCTGGGCAAGTAAAAAAAAAAGACAAATACAAATAAATAGATTTTAATTTTTAGAAATAACCATAAAGTTACAGAAGGACCTGATATATTTTAAACACAATAAAATCAAATAATTTCTCTTGGCTGAAGAGCTTGCAGTCAGTAGGTGGATGTTCAGGACATCAATCAGCAAGGAAGCTGCACTGGGGGGGCATGAGTCTGCTCCTGGGGCTGTAGTGACCAGCAAAGCTTCCCTGGACAAGATGCTAGTGACCCGTTGAACCTCCCTGTCCAAGCCTCTAGTGACCAACCAAGGCCTCCTGGCCATGGCCCTAGTGACAGGCCAAGCCTCTATTAACCATCCAAGCCCCCCTGGCCAAGCCTCTATTAACCATCCAAGCCCCCCTGGCCAAGCCTCTATTAACCATCCAAGCCCCCCTGGCCAAGCCTCCAGTGACCAGCCAAGCTCCCCTGGCCAAATCCACAGACTGAGCCCCCAGTGACCAGCGAAACCCACGACCAAGCCCCCAGTGACTGGCCGAGCCCCCAGTGACCAGCTGAGCACACCTGACCGAGCCCCCAGTGACTGGCCGAGCCCCCAGTGACCAGCTGAGCACACCTGACCGAGCCCCCAGTGACTAGCTGAGCCCCCTGGCAGTGAATTTGCGGTGTATCCATCTCTTCACTGGCAGGTTTTCAGGATATGTCTGTGCAGGTCCCTACATGAGATCCCCACTCCCTGCCCTGGTATTTATGATTACAGACTCTGCAGCAGGTCTCACAGACTATCTGGAGAATACTTTGCAATGCACTTAGATTGTAAGCTCTGCACCAGTATGTGACTTATGTACTCACTGTATCCTCTGTACTCAGTGCTATGCAATCTGTTGGCACTTTATAAATTATTATTAATAATTATAATAATAAACTTGAGATATGAGAGAGACATGGAAATATATCAAAGTGTTTAATAAACTTCATGGAGCTAGAACAAGAGGTCATGATGTGACGGTGGAAGGTAATGTGAGAAAGTACAACTTAATACAAAGGGTGATAGATAAATGGAACAGCCTTCCAGTACAGGTGGTAGTATCAAACAAAGAAATTCAAGCGTGCCTGGGATAAGCACAAGGGTATCCTGATGATTAGATATTTTTTTTTTTAAGGATTTTCTTTTTGTTAAAAGGTCCATTCAGCTAAAACTAAATGTACACTGTAGGTAACCCGTGGCTATCAGTAGCCCACAGGAGTGAGGTCCAGGTCAGTCTCCAGGGATAAAATAGTCTAAACATCATCATGAGAGGTTGGGCGGAAATAACGCGCCAGACAGGTCAGGGGGCAACGAATCAACAGGCCATTGTGCATGTACTACCCAGAATGCTCCACTGCAGTAACCTGATCCAGTTACCAGATGTTCACATCTGCAGTTATATATGTGTATGTATGTATGTATGTATGTATGTATGTATGTATGTATGTATATATGTATGTATATATGTATGTATGTATGTATGTATGTATGTATGTATGTATGTATGTATGTATGTATGTATGTATAGATAGATAGATGCATCTAGCTATATGGGAGCTAGTTATATGGGGGGGGGGCTGCATCTAGCTATATGGGGGGTAGTTATATGGGGGGCTGCATCTAGCTATATGGGGGGTAGTTATATGGAGGGGCTGCATCTAGCTACATGGGAGCTAGATATATGGGGGGCTGCATCTAGCTATATGGGGGCTAGTTATATGGGGGGCTGCATCTAGCTATATGGGGGGCCTGCATCTAGCTATATGGGGGCTAGTTATATGGAGGGCTGCATCTAGCTACATGGGAGCTAGATATATGGGGGGCTGCATCTAGCTACATGGGAGCTAGATATATGGGGGGCTGCATCTAGCTATATGGGGGCTAGTTATATGGAGGGGCTGCATCTAGCTACATGGGAGCTAGATATATGGGGGGCTGCATCTAGCTATATGGGGGCTAGTTATATGGGGGGCTGCATCTAGCTATATGGGGGGCCTGCATCTAGCTATATGGGGGCTAGTTATATGGGGGGCTGCATCTAGCTATATGGGGGGCCTGCATCTAGCTATATGGGAGCTAGTTATATGGGGGGCTGCATTAGCTATATGGGCGCTAGTGATATGGGGGGCTGCATCTAGCTATATGGGTGGCTAGTTATATGGGGGGCTGCATCTAGCTATATGGGGGCTAGTTATATGGGGGGCTGCACTTAGCTATATGGGGGCTAGTTATATGGGGGGCTGCATTAGCTATATGGGGGCTAGTTATATGGGGGGCTGCATCTAGCTATATGGGTGGCTAGTTATATGGGGGGCTGCATCTAGCTATATGGGGGTCCTGCATCTAGCTATATGGGGGCTAGTTATATGGGGGGCTGCATTAGCTATATGGGTGGCTAGTTATATGGGGGGCTGCACTAGCTATATGGGAGCTAGTTATATGGGGGGCTGCATCTAGCTATATGGGTGGCTGGTTATATGGGGGGCTGCATCTAGCTATATGGGGGTGCTGCATCTAGCTATATGGGGGCTAGTTATATGGGGGGCTGCATCTAGCTATATGGGAGCTAGTGATATGGGGGGCTGCATTAGCTATATGGGGGCTAGTTATATGGGGGGCTGCATCTAGCTATATGGGGGCTAGTTATATTGGGGGCTGCATCTAGCTATATGGGAGCTAGTTATATGGGGGGCTGCATTAGCTATATGGGTGGCTAGTTATATGGGGGGCTGCATTTAGCTATATGGGGGGCCTGCATCTAGCTATATGGGGGCTAGTTATATGGGGGGCTGCATCTAGCTATATGGGAGCTAGTGATATGGGGGGCTGCATTAGCTATATGGGGGCTAGTGATATGGGGGGCTGCATCTAGCTATATGGGCGCTAGTGATATGGGGGGCTGCATCTAGCTATATGGGGGCTAGTTATATGGGGGGATGCATCTAGCTATATGGGGCTAGTTATATGGGGGGATGCATCTAGCTATATGGGGGGCCTGCATCTAGCTATAGGGGGCTAGTTATATGGGGGGCTGCATTAGCTATATGGGGGGCTGCATCTAGCTATATGTGTGGCTAGTTATATGGGGGGATGCATTAGCTATATGGGGGCTAGTTATATGGGGGCTGCATTAGCTATATGGGGCTAGTTATATGGGGGGCTGCATTAGCTATATGGGGGCTAGTTATATGGGGGGCTGCATTAGCTATATGGGGGGTAGTTATATGGGGGGCTGCATGAGCTATATGGGAGCTAGTTATATGGGGGGCTGCATCTAGCTATATGGGAGCTAGTTATATGGGGGGGGCTGCATCTAGCTATATGGGGGCTAGTTATATGGGGGGGCTGCATCTAGCTATTTGGGAACTAGTTATATGGAGGGGCTGCATCTAGCTATATGTTGGGCTGCATCTAGCTATATGGGAGCTAGTTATATGGGGGGCTGCATCTAGCTATTTGGGAGCTAGTTATATGGAGGGGCTGCATCTAGCTATATGGGGATAATTATATGGAGGGGCTGCATCTAGAGATGGGGGGGCTGCATCTAGCTATATGGGAGCTAGTTATATGGTATATGGGGGGCTGCATTAGCTATATGGGGGCTAGTTATATGGGGGAGCTGCATCTAGCTATATGGGGGCTAGTTATATGGGGGGCTGCATCTAGCTATATGGGGGCTAGTTATATGGGTGGCTGCATCTAGTTATATGGGGGCTAGTTATATGGGGGGCTGCATCTAGAGATAGGGGGGCTGCATCTAGCTATATGGGGGCTAGTTATATGGAGGGGCTGCATCTAGCTATATGGGGGGCTGCATCTAGCTATATGTGGGGGGGGGGGCTGCATCTAGCTATATGGGACTAGTTATATGGGGGCTGCATCTAGCTATATGGGGCTAGTTATATGGGGGGGCTGCATCTAGCTATATGGGGGCTAGTTATATGGGGGGGCTGCATCTAGCTATATGGGGGCTAGTTATATGGGGGGGCTGCATCTAGCTATTTGGGAACTAGTTATATGGAGGGGCTGCATCTAGCTATATGTTGGGCTGCATCTAGCTATATGGGAGCTAGTTATATGGGGGGCTGCATCTAGCTATTTGGGAGCTAGTTATATGGAGGGGCTGCATCTAGCTATATGGGGGGCTGCATCTAGCTATATGTGGGGGGGGGCTGCATCTAGCTATATGGGACTAGTTATATGGGGGCTGCATCTAGCTATATGGGGCTAGTTATATGGAGGGGCTGCATCTTGCTATATGGGGGGCTGCATCTAGCTATATGGGAGCTAGTTATATGGGGGGCTGCATCTAGCTATATGTGCGCTAGTTATATGGGGGGCTGCATCTAGCTATATGGGACTAGTTATATGGGGGCTGCATCTAGCTATATGGGGCTAGTTATATGGAGGGGCTGCATCTAGCTATATGGGGGGCTGCATCTAGCTATATGGGAGCTAGTTATATGGGGGGCTGCATCTAGCTATATGTGCGCTAGTTATATGGAGGGCTCCATTAGCTATATGGGGGCTGCATTAGCTATATGGGAGCTAGTTATATGGTATATGGGGGGCTGCATCTAGCTATTTGGGAGCTAGTTATATGGAGGGGCTGCATCTAGCTATATGGGGGCTAATTATATGGAGGGGCTGCATCTAGAGATGGGGGGGCTGCATCTAGCTATATGGGGGTTAGTTATATGGGGAGCTGCATCTAGCTATATGGGAGCTAGTTATATGGGTGGCTGCATCTAGCTATATGGGGGCTAGTTATATGGAGGGGCTGCATCTAGCTATATGGGGGGCTGCATCTAGCTATATGTGGGGGGGCTGCATCTAGCTATATGGGACTAGTTATATGGGGGCTGCATCTAGCTATATGGGGCTAGTTATATGGAGGGGCTGCATCTAGCTATATGGGGGGGCTGCATCTAGCTATATGGGGGCTAGTTATATGGGGGGCTGCATCTAGTTATATTGGGGGGGCTGCATCTAGCTACATGGGAGCTAGTTATATGGAGGGGCTGCATCTAGCTATATGGGGGCTAGTTATATGGGGGGCTGCATCGAGCTATATGGGGGCTAGTTATATGGAGGAACTGCATCTAGCTACATGGGAGCTAGTTATATGGAGGGGCTGCATCTAGCTATATGGGGGCTAGTTATATGGGGGGCTGCATCTAGCTATATGGGGGCTAGTTATATGGAGGAACTGCATCTAGCTACATGGGAGCTAGTTATATGGAGGGGCTGCATCTAGCTATATGGGGGCTAGTTATATGGGGGGCTGCATCTAGCTATATGGGGGCTAGTTATATGGAGGAACTGCATCTAGCTATATGGGGGCTAGTTATATGGAGGAACTGCATCTAGTTATATAGGAACGCTATATAGTTAAGTGGTTACTGTATCTGTATATAGGTATATGGTGGAACGTATCCAATTACATGGGGGACTGCATCTAGTTATTTGGGGACTGCATCTAGCTATATAGGGACTGTATAGAGTTATATAGGGACTGCATAGATTTATATAGGGACTATATCTAGTTATATAGGGACTGTATCTAGTTATATAGGGACTGCATCTAGTTAAGTGGTTACTATATATAGTTATATAGGGACTGTATCTAGTTAAGTGGTTACTATATCTAGTTATATGGGGACTGCATCTAGTTAAGTGGTTACTATATCTAGTTATATGGGGACTGCATAGAGTTATATAGGGACTGTATCTAGTTAAGTGGTTACTATATCTAGTTATATGGGGACTGCATCTAGTTAAGTGGTTACTATATCTAGTTATATGGGGACTGCATAGAGTTATATAGGGACTGTATCTAGTTATATAGGGACTGCATCTAGTTATATAGGGACTGCATCTAGTTATATAGGGACTGTATCTAGTTATATAGGGACTGCATCTAGTTAAGTGGTTACTATATCTAGTTATATAGGGACTGCATAGAGTTATATAGGGACTGTATCTAGTTATATAGGGACTGCATCTAGTTATATAGGGACTGTATCTAGTTATATAGGGACTGTATCTAGTTATATAGGGACTGCATCTAGTTATATAGGGACTGTATCTAGTTATATAGGGACTGTATCTAGTTATATAGGGACTGCATCTAGTTATATAGGGACTGCATCTAGTTAAGTGGTTACTATATCTAGTTATATGGGGACTGCATAGATTTATATAGGGACTATATCTAGTTATATAGGGACTGTATCTAGTTATATAGGGACTGTATCTAGTTATATAGGGACTGCATCTAGTTAAGTGGTTACTATATATAGTTATATGGGGACTGCATAGAGTTATATAGGGACTGTATCTAGTTAAGTGGTTACTATATCTAGTTATATGGGGACTGCATCTAGTTATATAGGGACTGTATCTAGTTATATAGGGACTGTATCTAGTTAAGTGGTTACTATATCTAGTTATATGGGGACTGCATAGAGTTATATAGGGACTGTATCTAGTTATATAGGGACTGTATCTAGTTATATAGGGACTGCATCTAGTTAAGTGGTTACTATATCTAGTTATATAGGGACTGCATCTAGTTATATAGGGACTGCATAGAGTTATATAGGGACTGCATCTAGTTAAGTGGTTACTATATATAGTTATATGGGGACTGCATAGAGTTATATAGGGACTGCATCTAGTTAAGTGGTTACTATATCTAGTTATATGGGGACTGCATCTAGTTATATAGGGACTGTATCTAGTTATATAGGGACTGCATCTAGTTAAGTGGTTACTATATATAGTTATATGGGGACTGCATAGAGTTATATAGGGACTGTATCTAGTTAAGTGGTTACTATATCTAGTTATATAGGGACTGTATCTAGTTATATAGGGACTGCATAGAGTTATATAGGGACTGTATCTAGATAAGTGTGTGTGTGTGTGGGGGGGGGGGGGGGGGGGGGGGTTGGTGGCCCCTCCAGCTTTAGCCTGCAGGTCCTTCTTGGCAGAGCCACGTCTACAAACAGATCCCCAACTCCCACCCTACAACACGCCCCCTATACCTAACAGGACCAGACCTTCCAACTAGGCAGTGACTGGGCCCGGCACATGTATATCCGCACATCACTGGCACAGTTATCTATATAACCTGAAAACATAATTAAAAAGCAAAACTAATTATTCCATATGCCCATTATTCAAGATAAAACTGTTATAATTCTGCATTTCCCATCATGCATTAGGATACATTTAAAAATAAATCAATTCTATATTACTCTTTCTTGCTGTATTAATAAAACCTATGAATTAATTTATACCGATACATTTATTTTTCCCTTTATCACATAATCAGTGGAATCTAAATGACAAAAAACAAAAGATTATATTATATCTGTACATAAACATCAATTACATTTTTGTGCAAAATTCTTAATTTAACTTTTTATAAAATACACTTATTTTATTAATTTAATATATTGCAGATTTTTTGTGATTTTATTTATAGGATGGGTGTTAAAACAAGTTTTAAGATGGGAAGGGCCCCCCGTGTCCCCCTCTCTATCCTTTCCCTCCTTCCGATAGATAGATAGATAGATAGATAGATAGATAGATAGATAGATAGATAGATAGATAGATAGATAGACTAAACTGCTTTAAAATAACATAGTAAATAAAATCTACACATATAAATATAATTACTATTACTTTTGTAAAAAAAAAAAATCAGTGGAAGTGTTAGATAATGGAGCTTGAATGTTAGGTATTGTACAAGCATATATTATCTCCCACTTTCTAATTATTCTTATCAAGGGCCATTAAATTAACTCTCGCAATGGGAGGGAGGGAAGACTTTCTAAGTCGTATAAATATGAATAGAGGTCTGTAGAGACAATTAATGCTTAAAATCCCAAGCTTCATTATCTAACAATTCCACTGCATTATTGATAAGTAAGTATATTTATAAGTAGATCAAATAAGCAAATGGGATGGGTTTCTTGTGTAAATATGTATGAAATCTACGACTTCCAAGCTCCATTATCTAACGCTTCCACTCAACTTTTAGTAACAATTATATTTATTTATAAGTAGAGCAAATCAGGGATGGGCATCTCATGTAAGTATTTCAATCTCAATTATCTAACACTTCCACTCAAAAATTTTAATAACAACCAATTGCAATTATATTTATTTCTAGGCGTATTAGAGTTTTTTTTTTGATACAATACCTTGAGTCAAATTTTTCTCCATCCTTGAAGGTGCCGTTGTAGTGGTATCTCACAAAGTCGCCGATTTGCACCTCCCGGGGACAGACTTTGGGGATATCGTAGCGGTCGATCACCACGTCTTCCAGGGGTCCAGAGTCGCAGGAGACGTACAGGATTAGAAACTGGAGCCATAAGATGAGGCTGTTGAATATCATGGCTGCAGAAAGCTTCTTGTGATGTTGCAGCGATGATGTCTGGCTCTGACTGAGAGGCTCCTTCATTCCCTGCCAAGATCCTGGTCTATCAAGGAATTTCTGTTAACGTGGAATGAGGGGGCTTCAGGCGCTTTTTAGCTGTCTGGAGATATTTGAGAAGGGGGAGGGGAATCCCAGGCACCACCACACAGAGGGGGCAGGGAAACCCCCTCTACTAGTGAAAGTTGTTTATCTAAGGCAGAAGATTGAGACAAAAAGTCACTTTTCTGCAAAAGTTTTTAATAAAAATTAAGGATTATTTTTAGGAGACTAAGGGACGGGCGAGGAGCAGAGGGTGGTATCCGAAATATGGGACGGGGGAACTGCAGGGTCCTAGTGCAAGTATAATAGGAGAAATAAAGGGCCACGCTAGGAATATACTGTTCTGAAGAACTACACTTGAAACATGAGAAAATTATGTTAGAATCTATCTATCTATCTATCTATCTATCTATCTATCTATCTATCTATCTATCTATCTATGTTTGTATCTACGTATGTATCTATCTATGTATCTATCTATCTATGTATGTATCTACGTATGTATATATCTATGTATGTATGTATCTATCTATGTATGTATGTATCTATCTGTCTATGTATGTATCTATCTATCTATGTATGTATGTATCTACGTATGTATATATCTATGTATGTATGTATGTATGTATGTATCTATCTATCTATCTATGTATGTATCTATCTATCTATGTATGTATCTACGTATGTATATATCTATGTATGTATGTATCTATCTATGTATGTATGTATCTATCTATCTATGTATGTATGTATCTATCCATCTATTTATCTATCTATGTATGTATCTGTCTATGTATGTATCTATCTAGGTATGTATCTATCTATCTATCTATATATCTATCTATGTATGTATGTATCTATCCATCTATGTATCTATCTACGTATGTATCTGTCTATGTATGTATCTATCTACGTATGTATCTATCTATCTATATATCTATCTATGTATCTATGTATGTATCTATCTACATATGTATCTATCTATGTATGTATGCATCTATGTATCTATCTATGTATGTATGTACCTATGTATGTATCTATCTATGTATGTATCTATCTATGTATGTATCTATGTATGCATCTATATATATATATATCTATGTATGAATCTATCTACATATCTATGTATGTATCTATAAATGTATCTATCTATATATGTATGTATCTAACTATGTATGCGTCTATCTATGTATGTATCTATCTGTCTATGTATGTATGTATCTATCTATCTATCTATCTATGTATGTATCTATCTGTCTATGTATGTATCTATCTATCTATCTATCTATCTATCTATCTATCTATCTATCTATCTATCTATCTATCTATCTATGTATGTATGTATGTATCTATCTATCTATGTATGTATCTATCTAGTTCCCTGATAGTCCACTGGTTCGGATTTGGTGCTTTTACAGCTGTGACCTGGTTTCAATTCTAAGTCAGGGAACCAAGAGGTCACACCACACTGAGGCCATGCAGGGTTGGGCCTGTTCAGTACTTGGATGGGAGACCACCTAGGAATACCAGGAGATGTATGCTGTGGCCTACTGGAGCAGGAATTAACAACCCATCCCATCTCTGCCATGAATACCATTACCATGGACATGAGGTCACAGAGAGTCGAAAAAATATATCTATATGTGTGTGTGTGTGCGCTTATATCTATCTATCTATCTATCTATCTATCTATCTATCTATCTATCTATATATATATATATATATATATATATATATATATATATATATATATATATATATATAAAATACCACAGTCAGTAATTTACTTAATTATGCTGCCATTTTGGTTTCTGTTGATCTGCTTCCTGAGGACTTTGAATGTAGATGAAGTTTCAGTTTGCACAATGGGAATGTGGCAGTTAAAACAACCATGGCTTTCAACAGGATTAATGCAAAGCTCATTAGTTTACAAGGACAAAAACTATTGACAAAGTAGTAGCAGAATCAGTTCAGAGAGTAATAAACTTTTTTTAATCTGTACTGTAATGAGATAAACGTTTTAATTGGACGTTGATCATGAATACAATTTATATTCAGCTGCTGCTCGTATCCAACCCCTATAAGGTTGGTGAGGGGATTTGGCTTTGCCTAGTGAGTAACTGCTACATTTTTAGACACAATGATCTCCACTGGCTGGAAACTGTTATTAATGATTGTTCTCCTGTGTATGTCCTCCACCAGCCCTTCAGAACCTTATGAGGGTGGAGACAAACACTAAACTGGAGGATGATAGGCTAGTCATTTAAAATTAATTTAACCTGATCTCTTAAAGCCCCACTGCAGTCCTTCTTACAAAATACTGTTTTTGCAGAACTAGACTTGATAAAGTCTATTGAAAGCGCTGCTACTTAAGATTGCTGAAGTTTAAGTGAAGCAGCTATATGCTTCTGTGCATGAAAATATATCATTTCTTGCCATTAACAATTTCTATTCAACCGCTTTTTTTACCCAGAAATACAGAAATGTGTGTGCACTTTGACCTCTGACATTCTTTACATGCCCCGGCCTCATCACATGTATGGACACATCTAGCGAGGAGGGCTCCTTAGGCGGGGTCACTGTAACAGGACACACTTCAGTCCATTAAAAAAAACTTTTATAAGTACTGTGAAAATATATATTTTTAGTTTGGAAATGTACAAAGAAAAAGGGAAGGAGAGAGAGAGAAGCCGCACATAGTGAGGCGAGGAAGGGGTTACGGGGGGGGGGAGACACTGGGGAGGGAGGGGGAAGAGACAGGGGGAAAGAAACACAGGGGAGGGAGAGGGGGAAAGATACAGAGTAGGGGGAAAGAGACACGGGATGGAGGGGGGGCGAAGATACACGGGATGGAGAGGGGGAAGAGACACAGGGGAGACTGGGGAAGAGAAACGGGAGAGGGAGGGAAGAGACAGGGGGAAAAGAGACACGGGAGGGAGAGGGGGAAAAGAGACACGGGAGCTAGGTTGAAGAAACGGGGAAAAGAGACACAAGAGAAGGGGAAAGAGACACGGGGGAGAGAGGGGGAGGAGACACAGGGAAGGGAGAGAGGTGGGAAGAGACACGGGATAGAGAGGGGGGAAGAGATACTGGGGAGAGGGGAGAGACACAGGGGAAGAAAGAGACACAGGGCAGGAAAGAGACACACGGAAGCGAGGGGGAAAGAGAAACGGGATGGAGAGGGGTGAAAAGACAGGGGAAAAAGAGACACAGAGGAGTGGGAAAGAGACAGGGGGATCGAGAAGAGGGAGACACAGGGGAGGGGGGAGACACGGGTGAGAGAGGGGAAGAGACACAGAGGAGGGAGAGAGAGGGAAGAGATAGGGTGGAAAGAGACCCAGAGGAGGGGGGGCACAGGGGAGGGGAAAGAGACACATGGGATGGAGTTGGGAGACAAAGGGGAGGGAAAGGGGGGAAGAGACAGAGGGGAGAGAGAGGGGGATGACACATCACATATTATACCATCATTTATGATTGGCAAATGACTAGTTAGTAATTATACTACTGTATGCCTGTTAGTATTTTGGGGGTGATAGGAATTATCTCTTGCTGTAAAACCTGTTTACCCCTTCCTGTCTCTGGCTTCACTCTGCCATCCCTTCCCCCATCTTATGACCTGCATTACTTAAGACCTCCTCCTTCGCTATGTATAGATTCATTCATTCTCTTTCTCTCTCTCTCATTCTTTCTCTATCTCTCTCTCTCTCATAGGGGCATGGAAATCACCTGCCCCTGACCAATCAGAAGTGTATTCATTTCTTACACTTATATGCCCCCACACCCACCCTGATTACCTGTAAATACTCTCCCTTGTGCTTGACACAAAACTTCAGCTAGGTAAAGATAACTCCTTAGCAGCACCACAGTCCCTCCTTATCAGATCTCTGCTGTCTTCTCCTATATGGAAACATCTTCCCAACCTCTTACATCTTCTACCCATCTCAGCTTCTGCCTTACACCATCAGAATGATATTTTATTCTTTTTCTCCCTCTATTACTTTCTTTTCCTGGACCTTCCAAATCCTTATCTGTGTCTCTTGCAGAGCTTTCTGCTTCTACTGCTTCCTTTTCAGTCTTGTAAAGTGTTTTGGAAAAAGCACTTTGTATGTAAGATTTTAAACTCAAAGACAGGACCCTCCATCTTTGCCACGTTTAATATTGCATTTTTTGTTGTACTTAACCCCAGTACAGCGCCACAGAATATGTTGGCGCATTACAAATAAAAGATAATACTAATAATAATAATAGTATAGATTAGAGAAGACTCCATGACATTAATATGTATAGATTAGAGAGGACTCCATGACATTAATATGTATAGATTAGAGAGGACTCCATGACATTAATATGTATAGATTAGAAGGGACTCCATGACATTAATATGTATAGATTAGAGAGGACTCCATGACATTAATATGTATAGATTAGAGGGGACTCCATGATATTAATATGTATAGATTAGAGGGGACTCCATGACATTAATATGTATGGATTAGAGGAGACTCCATGACATTAATATGTATAGATTAGAGGGGACTCCATGACATTAATATGTATAGATTAGAGGAGACTCCATGACATTAATATGTATAGATTAGAGGAGACTCCATGACATTAATAAGTATAGATTAGAGGAGACTCCATGACATTAATATGTATAGATTAGAGAGGACTCCATGACATTAATATGTATAGATTAGAGGAGACTCCGTGACATTAATATGTATAGATTAGAGAGGACTCCATGATATTAATATGTATAGATTAGAGGGGTCTCCATGACATTAATATGTGTAGATTAGAAAGGGATCCATGATATTAATATGTATAGATTAGAGGAGACTCCGTGACATTAATATGTATAGATTAGAGAGGACTCCATGATATTAATATGTATAGATTAGAGAGGACTCCATGATATTAATATGTATAGATTAGAGGGGACTCCATGATATTAATATGTATAGATTAGAGGGGACTCCATGACATTAATATGCATAGATTAGAGGAGACTCCATGACATTAATAAGTATAGATTAGAGGAGACTCTGTGACATTAATATGTATAGATTAGAGAGGACTCCATGACATTAATATGTATAGATTAGAGGAGACTCCATGACATTAATAAGTATAGATTAGAGGAGACTCCGTGACATTAATGTGTATAGATTAGAGAGGACTCCATGATATTAATATGTATAGATTAGAGGAGACTCCATGACATTAATATGTATAGATTAGAGGAGACTCCATGACATTAATAAGTATAGATTAGAGGAGACTCCATGACATTAATATGTATAGATTAGAGGAGACTCCATGACATTAATAAGTATAGATTAGAGGAGACTCCATGACATTAATATGTGTAGATTAGAGGAAACTCCCTGACATAAATATGTATAGATTAGAGGGGACTCCATGACATTAATATGTGTAGATTAGAGGAGACTCCATGTGTTATCCATATCCCAGAGCTGACCCCACTTAGATTAGAGGTCTTTGCAGCCCCATCTAAGTTTTCTATATTATAAACTAAAGGAAAATTGTGATGTATAAATGTGAGAGACAATATGGGACTGCGGCGGCCCCTTAGAGGTTGGTGCCCTAGGCATCTGCCTTGTTAGCCCATATGGTTAGCCCAGCCCTGCACATCCCCAGGGGGTCTGAGAGGTATTTGTAGTGTAAATGTGAACAAGAGAAGTCCTGTGTGACTGGGACATGGCTCCCACTGACATAATATAGGAGAATAAGCAAAGTGGTAGAAATGGCAGGTAAATAAAAGGAAGAAAATACAGACCCCGGGACTAAACAGCTGTGTCCACAGAGGGGGCCACACACTGAGCGGGGAGGAGTGAGAGTGACCAACACATCAATACACTAATACACAGACACTAGGACAAGTACCTCTCACCTCCTAATATTCTATCTATCTATCTATCTATCTATCTATTTCTATCTATTTATCTATCTCTATCTATTTATCTATCTATCTCTATCTATTTATCTATCTGTCTATCTATCTATCTCTCCATCTATACATCTATCTATCACTCCATCTATACATCTATCTCTCTCTCTCTCTCTCTCTCTTTTATATATATATATATATATATATATATATATATATATATATATATATATATATATATTTATTTATATATCTCTGTTAATCTTTATATATCTATCTATATCTCTATCTATCTATCTGTCTCTTTCTATATCTATCTATCTCTATATCTCTCTCACTATAGCTATCTACCTCCATCTCTCTCTATATCTTTCTATCTATCTATCTCTCTATCTCTATCTATCTCTTTCTATATCTATCAATCTCTATCACTCTCTACATCTATATATCTCTATCTATCTACAGTAGATATAAAAAGTCTACACACCCCTGTTAAAATTTCAGGTTTCTGTGCTGTAAAAAAATGAGACAAAGATAAATAATTTCAGAACTTTTTCCACCCTTAATGTGACCTATAAACTGTACAACTCAATTGAAAAACAAACTGAAATATTTTAGGTGGAAGGAAGAAAAAAAAAGAAAAATAATGTGGTTGCATAAGTCTGCACACCCTCTTATAACTAGGTATGTAGCTGTGTTCAGAATTAAGCAATCACATTCCAAATCTTGTTAAATAGGAGTCAGCATACACCTGCCATCATTTAAAGTGCCTCCGATTAACCCCAAATAAAGTTCAGCTGCTCTAGTTGGTCTTTCCTGAAATTTTCTTAGTCGCATCCCACAGCAAAAGCCATGGTCCACAGAGAGCTTCCAAAGCATCAGAGGGATCTCATTGTTAAAAGGTATCAGTCAGGAGAAGGGTACAAAAGAATTTTCAAGGCGTTAGATATACCATGGAACACAGTTAAGACAGTCATCATCAAGTGGAGAAAATATGGCACAACAGTGACATTACCAAGAACTGGAGCTCCCTCCAAAATTGATGAAAAGACGAGAAGAAAACTGGTCTGGGAGGCTACCAAGAGGCCTACAGCAACATTAAATGAGCTGCAGGAATATCTGGCAAGTACTGGCTGTGTGGTACATGTGACAACAATCTCCCGTATTCTTCATATGTCTGGGCTATGGAGTAGAGTGGCAAGATGAAAGCCTTTTCTTACGAAGAAAAACATCCAAGCCAGGCTACATTTTGCAAAAACACATCTGAAGTCTCCCAAAAGCATGTGGGAAAAGGTGTTATGGTCTGATGAAACCAAGGTTGAACTTTTTGGCCACAATTCCAAAAGATATGTTTGGCCCAAAAACAACACCAATACCCACAGTGAAGCATGGTGGTGGCAGCATCATGCTTTGTTTTTTTTTTTCTTCAGCTGGAAGTGGGGCCTTAGTTAAGATAGAGGGAATTATGAACAGTTCCAAATACCAGTCAATATTGGCACAAAACCTTCAGGCTTCTGCTAGAAAGCTGAACATGAAGAGGAACTTCATCTTTCAGCATGGCAACAACCCAAAGCATACATCCAAATCAACAAAGAAATGGCTTCACCAGAAGAAGATTAAAGTTTTGGAATGGCCCAGCCAGAGCCCAGACCTGAATCCGATTGAAAATCTGTGGGGTGATCTGAAGAGGGCTGTGCACAGGAGATGCCCTCGCAATCTGACAGATTTGGAGTGTTTTTGCAAAGAAGAGTGGGCAAATCTTGCCAAGTCAAAATGTGCCATGCTGATAGACTCATACCCAAAAAGACTGAGTGCTGTAATAAAATCACAAGGGGCTTCAACAAAGTATTAGTTTAAGGGTGTGCATACTTATACAACCATATTATTTTATTTTTATATTTTTTCTTCCCTCTACCTAAAAGATTTCAGTTTGTTTTTCAATTGAGTTGTACAGTTTATAGGTCACATTAAAGGTGGAAAAAGTTCTGAAATTATTTATCTTTGTCTCATTTTTTTACAGCACAGAAACCTGACATTTTAACAGGGGTGTGTAGACTTTTTATATCCACTGTATATCTCTCTCTCTATCTGTCTCTATCTATCTCTCTCTCTCTCTCTCTCTCTCTCTCTCTCTCTCTCTCTCTCTCTCTATATATATATATATATATATATATATATATATATATATATATATATATATATATATATATCATCTATCCATCTATCTATCTATATCTATCTATCTATCTATATCTCTCTATCTATATCTCTCTATCGATCTATCTACAGTGGATATAAAGAGTCTACACAGCCCTGTTAATTTCAGGTTTCTGTGCTGTAAAAAAATGAGACAAAGATAAATCATTTCAGAACTTTTTCCACCTTTAATGTGACCTATAAACTGTACAACTCAATTGAAAAACAAACTGAAATCTTTTAGGTAGAGGGAAGAAAAATATATAAAAATAAAATAATATGGTTGCATAAGTATGCACACCCTTAAACTAATACTTTGTTGAAGCACCTTTTGATTTTATTACAGCACTGAGTCTTTTTGGGTATGAGTCTATCAGCATGGCACATTTTGACTTGGCAAGATTTGCCCACTCTTCTTTGCAAAAACACTCCAAATCTGTCAGTTTGCGAGGGCATCTCTTGTGCACAGCCCTCTTCAGATCACCCCACAGATTTTCAATCGGATTCAGGTCTGGGCTCAGGCTGGGCCATTCCAAAACTTTAATCTTCTTCTGGTGAAGCCATTCCTTTGTTGATTTGGATGTATGCTTTGGGCCGTTGTCATGCTGAAAGATGAAGTTCCTCTTCATGTTCAGCTTTCTAGCAGAAGCCTGAAGGTTTTGTGCCAATATTGACTGATATTTGGAACTGTTCATAATTCCCTCTATCTTAACTAAGGCCCCAGTTCCAGCTAAAGAAAAACAGCCCCAAAGCATGATGCTGCCACCACCATGCTTCACTGTGGGTATGGTGTTCTTTTGGTGATGTGCAGTGTTGTTTTTGCGCAAAACATATCTTTTGGAATTATGGCCAAAAAGTTCAACCTTGGTTTCATCAGACCATAACACCTTTTCCCACATGATTTTGGGAGACTTCAGATGTGTTTTTGCAAAATGTAGCCTGGCTTGGATGTTTTTCTTTGTAACAAAAAGGCTTTCGTCTTGCCACTCTACCCCATAGCCCAGACATATGAAGAATAAGGGAGATTGTTGTCACATGTACCACACAGCCAGTGCTTGCCAGATATTTCTGCAGCTCCTTTAATGTTGCTGTAGGCCTCTTGGTAGCCTCCCAGACCAGTTTTCTTCTCGTCTTTTCATAAATTTTGGAGGGAGCTCCAGTTCTTGGTAATGTCACTGTTGTGCCATATATTCTCCACTTGATGATGACTGTCTTCACTGTGTTCCATGGTATATCTAATGCCTTGGAAATTCTTTTGTACCCTTCTCCTGGCTGATACCTTTTAACAATGAGATCCCTCTGATGCTTTGGAAGCTCTCTGTGGACCATGGCTTTTGCTGTGGAATGCAACTAAGAACATTTCAGGAAAGACCAACTAGAGCAGCTGAACTTTATTTGGGGTTAATCTGAGGCACTTTAAATGATGGCAGGTGTATGCTGACTCCTATTTAACACAATTTGGATGTGATGTGATTGCTTAATTCTGAACACAGCTACATCCCCAGTTATACGAGGGTGTGCATACTTATACAACCACATTATTTTTCTTTTTTTTTTCTTCCCTCCACCTAGATTTCAGTTTGTTTTTCAATTGAGTTGTACAGTTTATAGGTCACATTAAAGGTGGAAAAAGTTCTGAAATGATTTATCTTTGTCTAATTTTTTTACAGCACAGAAACCTGTCAATTTAATAGGGGTGTGTAGACTTTTTATATCCACTGTAGATAGATAGATATAGAAAGAGAGATATAGATATATATATATGGATAGATAGATATATAGATAGATAGATATAGAGATAGATAGATAGATAGATAGACTTTTTATATCCACTGTATATCTCTCTCTCTCTCTATCTATCTATCTCCATATCTCTCTATATCTATCTATCTCTATATCTTTCTATCTATCTCTGTCTTTCTATATCTATCTCTATCTCTCTCTATATCTATCTATCTATCTATCTATCTATCTATCTATCTATCTATCTGTCTCTCTCTCTCTCTCTCTCTCTCTCTCTCTCTATTTCTCTATCTATCTCTACCGCTCTATCTATCTATCTATCTATCTATCTATCTATCTATCTATCTATCTATCTATCTCTATCTATCTATCTATCTATCTATCTATCAATCTCTTTATCTATATCTATCTATCTATCTATCTCTATATCTACCTATATATCTATCTCTGTCTATCTATCTCTACCTCTCTATCTATCTATCTATCTATCTATCTATCTATCTATCTATCTATCTATCTATCTATCTATCTATCTATCTATCTCTATATCTACCTATATATCTATCTCTGTCTATCTATCTCTACCTCTCTATCTATCTATCTATCTATCTATCTATCTATCTATCTATCTATCTATCTATCTATCTCTACCTCTCTATCTATCTATCTATCTATCTATCTATCTATCTATCTATCTATCTATCTATCTCTACCTCTCTATGGCCCTCATTCAATTGCAATTTGGCCAATTGAATAAGGCCCTAAATAGGCACATAGCATATTTTTTTGAAAGAAGTTTTTAGTTAGTGAAAACATTGCTTTTGGATAGATGCTTACTAACTAAAAACTTCTTTAAAAAATATATGTTTTGTGCTTATTTAGGGCCCTATTCAATTGGCCAAATCGCAATTGAATGAGGGCCTATATATCTATCTATCTATCGATCTCTCTATCTCTATCTATCTATTTATCTATCTCTATCTACCTGTGTCTATCTATGCATACTTGCCTGGAACGGGTACTTGAAATGAGTTTGTGGGGAATTTATAAAGGTTATTACATGAATCCCACCTAGTTATGTGTATTTGGTGAATTTGGTATTTTTGACCCTCTGGAAAGTCGCTGTCCCGGGTCATTCTGTGAAATATTGTATTTTGGCCCGGAAAGGGTACATGAAATTAATTTCTGAGGAATTTCTGAAGGTTATAACATAAATCCCACCTAGTTATGTGTGTCTGGGGAATTTCTTATTTTTGGCCCTCTGAAAAGTCGGCGTTCCTGGTCATTTTGCGAAATATTGTATTCTGGCCTGGAACGGGTTTTTGAAATGAATGGCAGTGGAATTTATGTATGTTATTATTATTATTATAGTTTACTTATAAGGCGCCGACATATTCCGTAGCGCTGTACATGAGATAAGTTCAAGACAAAGATCCATACAAATGAAACATAACAAAGCAAGGAGGGCCCTGTCTTTGAGCCTCAAATCCACAGTGTCCATAGTGCTTTCCCTAAAACACCTTGTGGGATTGAAACTCACAGACTTACAACCTATAGGTATTGTGTGAGGAAAAGGAGGGAGAGAGAGGTGACAGTGTGTTAGGGTGGAAGGTGATACGCTTCTTTGAAGAGATGTGTTTTTAGAGAGGTTTTGAATGTTTTGAGGCAGGAGGATAATCGGGTGGAGCGAGGCAAGGAGTTCCAGAGACTAGGGGCAGAACGAGAAAAGTCCTGAAGGCGAGAGTGAGAAGAGGTGACAAGAGTTGTGGAAAGAAGAAAGTCATTAGCAGAGCGAAGAGGGCGGGTGGGGGAGTATTTGGATATAAGAGCAGAGATGTATGGGGGGTGCGCTATTGGTTAGGGCTTTGAAAGTTAGGGTCATGATTTTAAATTTTATTCTGGAGGCTAAGGGAGGCCAGTGGAGTGATAGACAGAGAGGTGATGCCGCTGTGTATGGAAGATGAGTCTAGCAGAGGCATTCATTATGGATTGTAGTGGAGATGGTCGGGTGGTGGGTAGATCAACAAGAAGCGAGTTGCAGTAGTCCAGTCGAGAGATGATGAGAGAGTGTATAAGGATTTTAGTTGTGTCTTGTGTAAGAAAGTGGCGAATTCTGGAGATGTTTTTTAGATGGAGAAGACAAGATTTAGTTAGTGACTGTATGTGAGGGATGAAAGACAGTTATGTGTATTTGGTTAATTTGGTATAACTGACCCTCTGGAAAGGTGTCTTTCCGGGTTATTTTTGCGAATATTGTATTCTGGCATGTTAAAGGGTTAATAAAGCATACTATCTGATGGGGATTGGCTCTTAAATATAGTTTTCAATTATATTTAACACATCCTGCTGATTTTAGCATGAATTCCCTTAATACAGTGTGCCTTCCAACTGTTTTTTGCCTGTTCCGTTTGATATTTTGGTTTTTAAAGTATATTGAATAGTTTTTGGTTCTTATTGTTCTCAATAATATCTAACACATCCCAGTGATAACAATATTGATTTAGTTTAGAAATGGCTCGTCCGTTCCGGCTTTTACACCGTCCCCCATATTTCAAAACATTTACTGTATATAAAATTATTTATTATCTTTGTTTATATTTTCTAAAAATAAGTAAAGTGGAGTTTGCTGTTTCCAGCATTATTTGCTATTTTGTGGGCTGCTGCCTCTAAGACCCTGCAGGATCCAGCCTCCCAGTCTCACTCCCACTCCTGGGTCTGATTCAAGTTTTGGTTGAAGTTTCCAACTGGGGAAGAGAGGATCCTGGGACAGACACCGGTACAGGGGCTCACAGGGACCCCAGCTCTCACCAGGACCCCCATCATCCAGGAGGAGACCCCTAGGAGCAGTGCCTGGTATAAGCCCCCTTCCCTGAGGGAGCAGACAGAGCTGGGGGCTGCAGGGCTCAGCTAGTCTCAGGCAGAGGGGCTGCTTACAATAACTCTGGTCAGTTCGCCAGCTGTACCTCTCCCGGTGTAGCTGCCCCCCTCCCGGTGTAGCTGCCCCCCTCCCGGTGAAGCTGCCCCTCTCCCGGTGAAGCTGCCCCTCTCCCGGTGAAGCTGCCCCTCTCCCGGTGAAGCTGCCCCTCTCCCGGTGAAGCTGCCCCTCTCCCGGTGAAGCTGCCCCCCTCCCGGTGAAGCTGCCCCCCTCCCGGTGAAGCTGCCCCTCTCCCGGTGAATCTGCCCCTCTCCCGGTGTAGCTACCCCCCTCTGTTGTAGCTGCCCCTCTCCCGGTGTAGCTACCCCCCTCTGTTGTAGCTGCCCCTCTCCCGGTGAATCTGCCCCTCTCCCGGTGTAGCTACCCCCCCCCCTCTGTTGTAGCTGCCCCCCCCCCTGTTGTAGCTGCCCCCTCCCAGTATAGCTGCCCCTCTCCCAGTATAGCTGCCTCTGCTGGGTATTTTCTTGCCCCCAGGGCTCGCAATTCTCCTGTGATTGAATCACTTCCCCTGGATACACAGCCTGTCTTATTCCTGGGTGCAGAGCCCACCATACAGGCTCCTTCCTTACCTGGGATCCCTCTAGCATCCCCTGGGTAACCCCCCCCCCCCCCCTCACAGTAGGTATCCTAACCCATAATTCCTCTGGATCTCCTGGTGTCTCTCTCTATGCCCAATGCTTTTGGGATCTTATCTGAAGCCCTCCACCTCTTTACCTTTTGCATCACTATATTGTGCATCTTGTCTCCCCCCCCCCCTTTTCTCTTAGCTCCCAATCCCACCCCCATTTCCAAACTGTAATCTCTCCATCTCCCCTAGACCTAAACCCCTTCTTGCCTCAACCCACCCCCCATCTCACATGCAATCTGTAGGACATCTCCTCCTTGCCATGCTGCCAGTTCTCCTCTGTGCCATCTTCTTTGCCCCCACCAGGGCTCAGTATGAGCAGTACAGTTTCAGGGGGTTCCCCCGCTCAGAACTGAAGCCCCTCCAGCCCACCTATGCCAGGGGCTTGGAGCTGTATGAAGGGGAGACCTGGAGGGAGGCTGTGAAGACTCTGGAGTCCAGTCTGAGGCTCCACAGGTTACTCCAAGACAGTGAGGCTTTCTGTGGCCAGAACTGCCCAGAGGACAATGAGGATTCCTCCATCCCAGGGCTGGACAATAAACACATGGCAGGTGAGCCCAAGGAGTGGGCATTGGAGCTGCACCTTTTTGGGAAGGTCCTGGCAAAGGCTGTGTGCCTGAGAAAGTGCAAGACCACCCTGCCAGTCTTCCAGCAACCCTACCCTGACAAGGAGACCCTCAAAGCCTTCCAGAGGAGGGATCCCTACCAGTATCTGCACTATGCCTACTTTAAGGTGAGAAAGCAAGAGGGCATGCTCTATACCATGGCTGACCATTGCCAGTCATTGGTCACCTTAACCACACCAGAGTTTAGAGATATCTTAATTATTTTAATTAATGCTCATATCCTGAAAATCTGGCCATGGACAGGGATTGAACAACGCTGTAGTATAGCCACCACAAGGGCAGGGGTCTCAAGAGGGTCTTTACTGCTTGCATTGCGTGCTGAGGTGGCAGCATGGCTCATATTAACACTGTGAGTGGGGGGACCTATTCAGAGACACAGAAAAGGTCACTTTTAATAAATAAATGCAAAGCACATCCAAAAATAAACACAACTCCAATTAGTTCTAATTAAATATTCTAAGTAGAAGTGCCTTAAATTGTCAAACTTTACATTGTATGTATAAATTAACTCAAAGATCCAACATTGGAGCTAATTACTTTATCAGCAGCAATTACTTTAGAGCAGCAGTGGGGGCTAATGAAGAAGATAAGCATGCCCACTTGGCATAAACATACAATGTGAATATTAGCAACTGGGCATGCTTGTTTTGTCACTTGAAGTGCTAATCTAAACTACTGTTGATAAAACCATTAGCTCAGATTGTCATTGTTTTCAATTAATTTGTTTAATAATTTATACCTCTAAAGACCCAGTGTAATGCCTTATTTATAGTATGCTCATTTGAAGAATCACTCTTGATAAGGTAGAAATAAATACTATTATATGCAATCATTATGTAATGTGGGCAGTCATATTTGTGTAGTCAGTTTTTACTACCATCAGTTTGACTGTAAAACTAGCTAAGCAAACACAGACAGTAGGCTCACTACATTTGATAGATTACCTGTAGTCTCCGGTTTATTTCAGTTGGGAAAAACATTTTAGACATGTGTAGTTCCATTTCTGTACAGGGCTGCACCTTTCAGTTGCTCACTCAGCCAGGCTAAGCAAGACAAAGCCCTGATTATCACCTGTTATTACAGTGTCTCTTTAAATTGTGCATTAATACACTAAAAAGCGAATGAGTAAAAACTTAAGGTACATTTTATTATGCATGGTGCCTAACAAACCGATCATATATGTATATGCTCACTATATTAAACCGTTTTAAACATAGAGCAGGATGGATTATGCACAAACCAGAAAACCTACACACAAATATATCACATATATAATTGTGAGCATGCGGGCCGTTGCTAACGCTGCTGTTGCTAACGGCCGAAACCTGCGCACATGAAAACATGAAAAACACAACAAATACACACAACAAATACATAAAAAGCTTACCTACAGCAAGGGGGGCCACCCAGGACCTCGAAAACTGAAGTTACACCTCAATTTAACTCCAAATAAGAGTTTAGACACCCGAAAATCCCCGAAGCGAGAGAAAAAATGGCCGCCGAAAAAAATGAAAACGAGGCTACAGCAGTCTAAAGACGCAAAACACCACCAAACACCTACGGATTTTCCGAAAAAAAGACGTATGAGATCCCAAAACAAGGACGCAACCCGTGCGACCCCAAAAACATTATAAACACAATAAATACACACAACAAACACATAAAAAGCTTACCCACAGCAAGGGGGGGAGGGGGGGGAGGGGGGGGGGGGGGGGCACCCAGGACCTCTGCAAGTGAAGTTACACCTTTATTTAAGCACAAATTTTGGAGTTTAGACACCTGAAAATCACCTAAGCAGGAAGAAGAAATGGCCGCCAAGCAAAAACAAGGCTAAAGGTCCCGAAACACGCAAAACATCTACAGATATTCTGAAAAAGTCGGACGACATCCGAAAACAAGGACGCTAAATCAGCCACAGCCGCATACCACACATTAGGCGCCATTTTAGAACAATAACTTATACAATCCGGAAGTACACAGCTACGCTAGCGGATTTGTCTCGCGCACGCACACTATTACGCTGCACACATTCATGGCACTTACACAGCAGCTCCACGGCACTGATGATGCCGCAACATGAAAACAGATTGCCGGCTCTTCAACACAATGCTTCCTGCATATATTACTTCACAATAGGTAAAAGTATATTAATTTCTTATTTTATTAATTATTCATTGCCATACCAAAAAAAACACCAACGCTGCTCATAGGACACAAACAACCAAGAGCCTCGCAATGAGCGCCGAAGGATCTTAAAACACCAACAAAATTAATTTTGCACACAAACAACATTACCTGCCTTACAATCTTATTGCTGTCATTTTTTGACGGGCAAGTCGCTAGTATATAAATAAGTATATGTGCATTTTGTGGCATCTAAATGTCATTTAATGGCTTGGTAGATGTGGCTTTTTTTTATCATGCTAACAAGGACAGTGAGCCTCATGGATGTCTGAACTGTGACATATATTGTGCCTTTGTTCCCATTGGTTGTCATGTAAATCAGATAAGAAAACACACTCTCTAGGAAGCCTTGTTTATATTTCCTATTAATTCACAAAATAAACATGGATAAACACATCTGCTTGTTTGTTTTTCCAGTGATCACTTTCTTTAATTAATATAATGTATTTTCCATGGAGGAAATAAAAAGGTCTTGTATACAACATTCTCAGACATGATAGAAGGTCCTGGGCTGCTGTGGCTCTTTAAGACAGTGTAATCTGAGCAGTATTTTGGCCCATGGTCCTAGCCCCTGGATGTTGCCACGGTAGCTCCACGCTGTCTGGATCTGCCACGTCCCCATACACTGGATGCCTCCAGCGCTCACACTTACTGCACTCTCTGCCAATGAGGTAGCTCTGTTATTGCACTTAAGAAAACATCTGCAATTCACATGTCTCAGGAGGAATTCACCTCCCCCTACTGCCTCTCCATGTGTATTGTATGCTTAATAGGATAATATATATATATATATATATATATATATATATATATATATATATATATATATATATATATAATCTCACTCAGTGATGGAAATAAGTAAAAAAATAACTATTTACAGATTTCCCAGAAATACAGTTATTTTCAATGAAGAATATTCTTTCCCTCACTAAGTCTCTCTCCTTTTTGTATGTATTTTTATATCTCTTTCTCTCAATCACTGTCTTTCGCTATTATTCATTTATTGTCTGTTTCTCTTCTTCACTCTCTCTTTCAATCATTCACTCTTTGTCTCATACTCCCTTCACTCTCTATCATTCACTCTTTGTCTCTTTCTCTCCTTCGACCTCTCGTTCTATCACTCGCTCTTTGCCTCTTTCTCTCCTTCGATCTCTCTTCCTATCATTCGCTCTTTGCCTCTTTCTCTCCTTTGATCTCTCGTTCTATCATTCGCTCTTTGCCTCTTTCTCTCCTTCGATCTCTCGTTCTATCATTCGCTCTTTGCCTCTTTCTCTCCTTCGACCTCTCGTTCTATCACTCGCTCTTTGCCTCTTTCTCTCCTTCGATCTCTCTTCCTATCATTCGCTCTTTGCCTCTTTCTCTCCTTTGATCTCTCGTTCTATCATTCGCTCTTTGCCTCTTTCTCTCCTTCGATCTCTCGTTCTATCATTCGCTCTTTGCCTCTTTCTCTCCTTCGATCTCTCGTTCTATCATTCACTCTTTGCCTCTTTCTCTCCTTCGATCTCTCTATCATTCACTCTTTGTCTCTTTCGCTCCTTCGATCTCTCGTTCTATCATTCACTCTTTGCCTCTTTCTCTCCTTCGATCTCTCGTTCTATCATTCGCTCTTTGCCTCTTTCTCTCCTTCGATCTCTCTATCATTCACTCTTTGTCTCATACTCCCTTCACTCTCTATCATTCGCTCTTTGTCTCTTTCGCTCCTTCGATCTCTCGTTCTATCATTCGCTCTTTGCCTCTTTCTCTCCTTCGATCTCTCTATCATTCACTCTTTGTCTCATACTCCCTTCACTCTCTATCATTCGCTCTTTGCCTCTTTCTCTCCTTCGACCTCTCGTTCTATCACTCGCTCTTTGCCTCTTTCTCTCCTTCGATCTCTCTTCCTATCATTCGCTCTTTGCCTCTTTCTCTCCTTTGATCTCTCGTTCTATCATTCGCTCTTTGCCTCTTTCTCTCCTTCGATCTCTCGTTCTATCATTCGCTCTTTTTGCCTCTTTCTCTCCTTCGATCCCTCTTCCTATCATTTGCTCTTTGCCTCTTTCTCTCCTTCGATCTCTCTTCCTATCATTCGCTCTTTGCCTCTTTCTCTCCTTCGATCTCTCGTTCTATCATTCGCTCTTTGCCTCTTTCTCTCCTTCAAACTCTCGTTCTATCATTCGCTCTTTGCCTCTTTCTCTCCTTCGATCTCTTGTTCTATCATTCGCTCTTTGCCTCTTTCTCTCCTTCGATCTCTCGTTCTATCATTCGATCTTTGCCTCTTTCTCTCCTTCGATCTCTCGTTCTATCATTCGATCTTTGCCTCTTTCTCTCCTTCGATCTCTCGTTCTATCATTCGCTCTTTGTCTCTTTCGCTCCTTCGATCTCTCGTTCTATCATTCGCTCTTTGCCTCTTTCTCTCCTTCGACCTCTCGTTCTATCATTCGCTCTTTGCCTCTTTCTCTCCTTTGATCTCTCGTTCTATCATTCGCTCTTTGCCTCTTTCGCTCCTTCGATCTCTCTTTCTATCATTCGCTCTTTGCCTCTTTCTCTCCTTCGATCTCTCGTTCTATCATTCGCTCTTTGCCTCTTTCGCTCCTTCGATTTCTCGTTCTATCATTCGCTCTTTGTCTCTTTCGCTCCTTCGATCTCTCGTTCTATCATTCGCTCTTTGCCTCTTTCTCTCCTTCGATCTCTCGTTCTATCATTCGCTCTTTGCCTCTTTCGCTCCTTCGATCTCTCGTTCTATCATTCGCTCTTTGCCTCTTTCTCTCCTTCGATCTCTCGTTCTATCATTCGCTCTTTGCCTCTTTCTCTCCTTCGACCTCTCGTTCTATCATTCGCTCTTTGCCTCTTTCTCTCCTTCGACCTCTCGTTCTATCATTCGCTCTTTGCCTCTTTCTCTCCTTCGGTCTCTCTTCCTATCATTCGCTCTTTGCCTCTTTCTCTCCTTCGATCTCTCGTTCTATCATTCGCTTTCTCTTTCTATCATTCTTTGAGTGAATGATAGAAAAAAGAGTGTAGGAGAGAGAGAGAATGAATAAATGAATCCTATAAGAGAGTGGAGGAGAGATTCATTGTCACTTTCACTCTCCCCTTCACTCTCTCTTTCCCCAATTTTCCCCGTCTATCATTCACTCTCTTTATCTATCTCTTCCTCTCCTTTATTCACTGTCACTTTCTATAATTCTTTCCTTCACTCACTCTCTCCATCATTCTCTGTCTCTCCTATTCCTCTCCTATATCTATCTCTCCTTTTTCGTTCCTCTACAGCTCTCTCTCCTCCGTCTATCTCTCTGTCTCTTTCTTTTCTTTCTATACACACATCCTGCTCTAAATCTTATGTGATACTATCAGTAACTATTAGTAAAAACTCAGAGTAATTATCATCAATGATCAAAACTAATAGTCTTCTTTTGGAATACTTCTCCCCATATATGTTGGTGGGGCAGCCATGAGATAAGGATGTAGCAAAGGGAACAGGGGGTGTAGTGATGGGTAGTGGGGGCTTGGGCTTCATAATCACTGGTTGCATTGTACTGATCTCATATTGTTGTTGCTGTTTCACCACTATTGTGGCTTTAAGACGTCTTGGTGCAGACAGCCGGGCTTCATCTCTGCATGCGTTTAGTTTTGTGTAAGTGATATAAGAGTGAGTGGCCCTGCACAACTAAACTTCACCAACCTTGTGTTTTTAAGATCAGTGAGCTGGAGAAGGCAGTGTCTGCGGCCCACACTTTCCTGCAGAAGAATCCCACCCATGAGATGACTTTGAGGTATATGAATTACTACAAGACTCTACTGGATGTGGATGAATTTCTTATAGACCTGGAGGCTCAACCTTATGAGGTAAGAAGAGATAATCCGTCTCTGCATCTTGAGACCAGACTAAGACTTCTCCTTGGTATTAAATCTTGGTCAGGATATGTACAGTCTTAGTGATATATTATGATCACTAGAAAGATAAACATAGTGCAGGATCTAAATGACACAAAGTATAAGGAAACTCCATGACATTAATACTTTTAGATTAGAGGAATGAAGACCGATATATCCAAGGGTTTAATACTATTCATGATCTTCCAGAAAAATAGGAGCAAGAATAAGAGGTCTGGCATTGAAGCTGGAAGCTGGACGATAAGGCCTGTAAAAAAACTACTTCTTTATTGAAAGGGTAGTAGATAATTATATAGTCTTCCAGTGGGCCAATCTGTAAGTAGATCAAAGTAGGTAGATCAAATGGGTAAACTAGATGGTCCTTTTTGTTCATATCTCCTATCGGCTCTGTTTCAACCTCCCCAGTCTCCAAGCACCTGGATATGCTCCCAAATAGATTTCCCTGTTGCCTAACAGTCTTGAATCAAAATATTGATATATTATTCCCATAATTGTTTGTTGTTTGTGTCACACAGTTGTGTCCAACTCTCAGTGACCTCGTGGACTGTAACACATCATGCTGATCCACTTGGTTTTCATGGCAGAGATACTAGACTGGGTTGCCAGTTCCTTCTCCAGTGGGCCACAGCGTACAGCTCATGGTATTCCTAGGTGGTTTCCCATCCAAATACTGACCAGGCCCAACCCTGCTTGGCTTCAGGGTGGTGTGACCTCTTGGTTCCCTGACTGGAATCAAACCCAGGTCACAGCAGTAAAAGCACAGAGTCCTAACCACTGGACCACCAGGGAACCCATTCCCAGAATACTTCACCTCCATGAGCAACAATGGTACCACTAATATAAGCAGCTTTTCTTGTGTATAAGGAATATAACAAACCTTGCAAAATAACTATCAGATTGGATAAAATAGAGAATGAAAAGTTGATTGCAAATCAGAGTAAGACTAACCCTATATATATCAGAGGAGATCTAAAAGTCTTTTTTCCTCAGTCACTATATATATATACTAGCGACTTGCCCGTCAAAAATGACGAAGCAATACAATTTTAAGCCATGGCAATGCTGTTTGACACACAATGTAAAGCTTTTTCTACTCTGAGGACCTTCGGCGCTCATTGCGAGCCGCTCCTCTCGTTTACTTTTGTTCCTATGAGCGTCTTGTACTCTCCTGACAAAGACAGATATATATGTCAATGTTTTTAGTATAATTATTACTTAATAAAATAATATACTTTACCTATTTGTAATTGATGTATCCAGCAATGAATAGCCTGAAGAGCCAAGTATCTATATTTATTTTCCTGCAGCATACAATGTACAGTTGGCCTGTTGCTTGCCTGAGGAGAAAGTGTCAATGTCCCAGCTGTGCATTAGAAATATGCTGCATGCGCGATGGCAAACCGTAGCTTTAGTTGTGTAAATGTCTATTTTAAATTTGTAGTGTTAGTGTTGTAAAATGGCGTTGTTTGTCTATGTGCTATGCGGGTCTCAACCCTTTTCCGTGCTGGCTAAGTGGGTATATTAGTACCCCGTACGTCCCTGGCAAAAGTCGTACGTGTCTGGCGGTGTTTTGCACATTTCGGGGTCGTGTAACCTTGTTTTTATTTTTTCCGGCCGCCATTTTTTTCCTTGCTTAGGCGATTTTAAATTGTCAAAATTTGTTAAATTGGACTTTAATTAGCGTGCAACCTTACTGGCAGATGTCATGGCTGTCCCTCCATGCTCTGTGTGTTTTTTTTTTTGTGTTGTATTTGAATGTAAGCATTTCGTCCGTTAATGGTTTAAAGATCAAGATACGGAGTAAAAAACAGGCATTTAAATTATACAAACAAGAGGGGACAGAGACTGCTTTACGGGAGTACAAGGAAATCAACAAGGCTTGCAAAAGCGCGATTAGACTGGCTAAAATAGAAAATGAAAAATGAATTGCAAAAGAGAGTAAGACTAACCCTAAAATATTTTTTAAGTATATTAATGGGAAGCTATAGGAACATTACAATGTGACACAGGCCATCTGATAACTAGTGACCAAGAAAAGGCAGATGAGCTAAATAGGTTATTTTCCTCGGTATACACAAGGGAGGTACCAGTGTTTGGGACACTGCGACATAATGGGGCTACACTACCATCACTAAATAATTGGTTAACATAGGAAGTAATCCAAAAGAGGTTGGAAAAAATAAATGTTAATAAAGCCCCGGGTCCTGATGGAATACATCCAAGGGTACTAAGGGAACTGGGTTCTGTAATAGCCAAACCATTATATTAAATTTTTCAAGATTCACTCACTACAGGGTCTCTACCGGATGACTGGAGAAAAGCAGAGGTGATACCTATATTTAAAAAGGGAGCAAGAGCAAATCCGGGGAATTATAGACCAGTGAGCCTCACTTCTGTAGTGGAGAAGCTTTTAGAAGGGTTAATAAGGGATAATATACAAGAATATGTCTATTTGAACAGGATTATAAGTAGGAGTCAACATGGATTTATGAAGGATAGGTCATGTCAAACAAATCTAATTAGTTTCTATGAGGAGGTTAGTAGGAACCTGGATCAAGGCAACTCAGTGGATGTAGTCTTTTTGGATTTTGCAAAGGCATTTGATACAGTGCCACATGGGAGACTATTGTGCAGACTAAGAGATACAGGAGTTGCAGTAAATATCTGCTCATGGATTGAGAGCTGGCTAAAAGACAGGAAGCAAAGGGTTGTTGTAAATGGAACATACTCCGATTGGACTAATGTGGTAAGTGGGGTTCCTCAGGGCTCAGTATTAGGTCCCCTTCTTTTTAACATATTTATTAATGACTTAGAGGTAGGATTGGAGTGTGGGGTCTCCATTTTCGCTGATGACACAAAGTTGTGCAAGGTAATTAAATCAGATAATAATGTGCTTTCCCTCCAAAGGGATTTACATAAAATTGAGGAATGGGCATCTAAATGGCAGATGAGATTTAATACAAATAAATGTAAAGTTATGCATCTGGGAAGGAAAAATAGCCATGCAATTTATAATCTTAATGGAGCAAATCTAGGTGTATCGGATATTGAAAGGGATTTGGGAGTGCTTGTGGACGACCACCTAGGTAACAGTGCTTAAAGCCAAGAGGCAGCTGCAAAGGCAAATACAATATTAGCATGTTTTAAGAAGGGTATAGAAGCAAGGGGAGCAAATATAATTCTACCACTATACAAATCTCTAGTACGCCCTCATTTGAAATATGGAGTACAGTTTTGGGCACCACTTCATAAAAAGGACATTTTAGAGCTGGAAACGGTACAGAGAAGGGCAACAAAACTAAAGGGAATGGAGGGGCTAAGTTATGAAGAAAGACTAACCAAATTAAATTTATTTTCTCTAGAAAAAAGGCATCTAAGAGGAGATATGATTACCTTATATAAATACATCCAGGGTCAGTATAAAGATTTGTCGGGGGAGCTTTTGTGCCAAGAGGTTTTCAACTGACAAGAGGACATCATTTGAGGTTAGAAGTAAAAAGATTCCACCTTAAAGAAAGAAAAGGGTTCTTCACAGTAAGGGTGGTTAATCTGTGGAATTCTCTACCAGAGGAGATGGTGACAGCGGATTTGATAGATAACTTTAAAAGGGGACTGGATTTATTTCTAATTAAAAAGGGAATTCAGGGTTATCCTGGATAATTAGAGAGACAGTATTGATCCAGGGAGAAATCCGATCGCCAGTATCTGGGGTCAGGAAGGAATTAATTTTTATTTATTTTTCCTTTGAGACGATTGGCTAAGTCTCACTTGTGTTTTTTTTCTGTTTGCCTTCCTCTAGATTAATTAATAATTAAAAAATAATAATAATAATTGATTAATAATTAACAACTAATTAATTAATATTTAATCCACATATTGCAGATCAGAAGAGATCTTAAAAGGTTGAACTTGATGGACTTAAAGTCTTTTTTCAACCTTAATTACAATGTAACTATGTATGTGTGTGTGTATATATATATATATATATATATATATATATATATATTTAAATCATACACATATTATTTTAGAAAAGCCATCCCCCATTCTTTCGTCTAAGGCAGGAGTCGTCAACCTTTTATTAGCTACCGCCCACTTTTGATGGTAAAGTCTCCTTACTGCCCACCGGTGTCGCAGTAACTCAGTTTCCTCTCTCATTCTGGTCACATAAATCATATGACCCTAGGCATGTATCGCCCTGTACTTACTAGATAGTGACCGGTCCTGACTGCTGTCCTTCGGCTCACCAAGCAATTACCCCGACGCCCACAATGAAAGCTTGAGTCGCCCACTAGTGGGCGGTAGGGACCAGGCTGACTACCACTGCTTTCGGAGTCACGATAAAAAGATCATCAATTACATTATTAATCCATTAACTCACTACTCTTGGTAATTATAGGTTTTGTTCCATGAGACTTTAAAACAGCAGATAGCCTCTTTGTTCCATATTTCTCTTTCCCCCCTTTAGGATATTTCCTTATCCACCCCAGGTCATTATTAATTAATGCAGTTTCTCCCTCAGGGTATTTTTCTTATATTTATATATTAATTTCTTTCTTAAAGGGCCACAGTAAGGTTTCATTTGTTTATTTTGCAGCTGATTAGTAATAAAATCAGTACTTGAACAAAACAATAAATGTAGCTTTTAAAGTGAACTTTACGAATTAGCATTGTAGCTTCCAGCATACCTCCCCCAACTCTATTCATCTTCTCTCTACCACATCTCTGCACTGAGAGGCAGATAAACAATGTTATCAGGACAACATATAAATACTCCTATCAGGACAGCCCCTGGGCAGATCTTCTCCCACCCACTGGACATTTAGTAACAGGTAGAGGGAAAGCTATCCTATATCTAAAACAATAAACATCAAATTTAACTTATATATTATTGCTAATCAATAACTAAATAAACTAAGAGATACTAAGTATTGTTTGTGCTCATATATTATTATTTATGCCAGTTAGTAGGTCAGACTGCTTGACAAGTGTGGATGAGAGGGTCTAACTTTATGATGACAGTGGGGCACATTTTTTTTACAACAGAAACAAACAAGCAGGTTGTATTATTAATAATAACATCAAAGCAGATAATTATGAGCCACTAATTTGCATAATAATACAGCACAAATACTGCGGAACATCTCAGGAATCATTTACTCTCATTACTTTCTCTTACTTATTGTCTATTGATTTCTTTTTGTCTTCTCCTCTGTCTCCCTCTCTAGTTTTCCCCTCTCTACCCTTTTCTAACATCCTTTTTCCGTCTCGCTCTCTGTCTCTCTCTTCTTTTCTCTCCATTTCTTTATTCTCCCTCCTCCTCTTTTGCTGTTTCCCATTTTTTTCTCTCTGATTATCTTCTCATTTATCTATATTTTTATTTAGCATTCTCTACCGTTCCTCTCTCTTATGCCTTTCTTTTTCTCACCCATCTCTCTTTCTCTCATTCTATATTTTCACAAACTATTTTTCTCTCCCTTTGGTTCTCGTTGTGTCTCTATGTATCATTCTCTCTCCCTCCTTCTACCTGTCTTTATATTATTCTCTTTCTATTGTTCCCCCATGTCTATATACTATTCTTTCTTTCTTTATTTCTTTCTTTTTCTTCCCATTACTTTTTATATCTCTCTTTTTCTCCCTGTATGTATCAATACAACACAATAATACTCTCTGCACTCTCTTCCTCTCAGGGTATCTTTGTGAAGGCTGTCAAGTCATACAATGCTGGAGATTTCCGGCGCAGTATTGAGGACATGGAGCAGGCGCTGCCTCTGTATTATAGATCCTATAACAGCTGTCTGACTGGCTGCGAGGGCACCTACGAGATGAGAGAGTTCAAGGATTTCTACCCAGCAGTTGCAGGTAAGAGCAGTCTAAATGAGACACTGAGAGATGGAGGAAGGGAGCAAGAGAGCAATATGTGAGAGAGAGCAATGGAGAGCGAGTGAGGCTGTCAGAAAGATAGCGTTAGATCGTAAAAGAAAGGGGAGGAAGAAAAGAGAGAACCTAAGAGAATGAAACTTCAATATGGACCCTTAAAATAAAATCAAGAAAAAAAATAAGTGATTTTTATATTAATTTAAGTTTATAAAGTACTGTGGCATGTGGAAAATCTACATATCCATATTGTATCAGCATGGACACAGAAGACCAAAAGAATCTAGGGGGGATAATTCAACTCTACTACCAGGACAGGAAGCAGGGGCGGATCTACTGGCGGTGCAATGCACTGGGGCTCTGCTCTGGGGGGGAGGGGGGCATTGCTGCAGCGCCTCAAAAGCCTATATATAATATATATATATGAAAATGAGAGAGAGAGATATTGTATAAATTATACGTCATAGCTTTCACGGGAACGTTTAATTTTGCTATATTTTGTGTCCCCTATTCAGTTAATCTGAGGAGAATTTGTCCCCATCATCCCCCCTCCCAGTTCCTACACCCCTGTGTATCAGTTAACATTGTCTAATGAGCAGCTTCCCCACTTGCTCTATAATACTTGCTATACTTGCTTTATAGTCTCTCTCTCCTAAAATATATATATATATATATATATATATATATATATATATATGTGTGTGTGTGTATATGAGCATATCAAATAATTATGATTTTTCTTCTTAGCCTCCTTCAATCAGGATAGCCAGATGCCTCATTATATGTGGACATATAATGAGGACCACTAATCCGCTAACAACAGGACCTACATATTAGGGATTGGCCCTTAATATAACTCATATTCAGTAATTTAAAGAAAGCTACATTCAGTATCAAACATACTTTCAAACATCAGTACTAGTTCAATGGGGAAGACAGCTTTGTCTAGCAGACAGTGCTAAATTTTCAGGCACAAAGCTTACTTACTGTGTGTAAGTGTTTTTACATTTTTTTACAACAAACTTTTAAAATTAAAAATCATTAATTAGGATATGTTGTATTAATGGTCAATGCATAACTAAAATCCAAGTGGCCCATTAATTAACACAGGCAAACAATGTCTTCCTACCTTGGCACCCCACAGTGAATGTAGCCAGGTGCCACCTTTAGATAATAAACATATGATCTCACTTTCTTCCTTGCTGTTTTCCAGATCATCTAGCGGATGTCCTGCAGTGTAAGGTGGAGTGTGAGTCCAGCCTGACCCCTAATGTTGGTGGCTTCTTTGTCCAGAAGTTTGTTGCCACAATGTACCACTACTTACAGTTTGCCTACTATAAGTGTAAGTTCCAACTCTCTCCTTCCTGGATGGAGGGAAAAAAACTGTATTTTAAATTGATATTAACCCCTACTTGGAGCAAAACATTACTTAAAGGGACATAGCAAAGGTAAAATGTAGAAATAGAAAATACACATATAAATAAATCTAATTACAAACAAATGTAGTGCAAGTGTTAGATAATCATGCTTAAAAGTAGGTTTAAAGGTCAAATTACATGAAAAACTCTTCTCTTGCTTCTAATGACTTTATCTCATTTGTCGCTCACAATGGGGGAGGAAAAAGCACAGGAGCATGTCCAGATGAATAAATAGACCAGACAATAAGTATGCTGTAGTGGGTAGAAAGGTGATTGAAACAACCTCTCTTGTATATACAGTTGTTGTTTAGTCGTTCAGTCGTGTCTGACTTTTAGTGACCCTATGGACTGTAGGCACATCTTGTGTCAGGTTGTGCTAATCCATAAGGTTTTTTTGGTAAAGATACTGGAGTGGGTTGCGATTTATCCAACCTCTCTGCTATGACCTGCCCATCTTGAAAGTACACAAGCCCCTTCACCACAACAAGGTAGTGATCCAAAAGTAGGGGAAGAAAAAAAAACCTCATCACATCTATATGACCCTAGCAGGCCAGGGTGGTTGTTTTCCCACATAATGTATTAGTGAACACTGCCATTAAGTGTTATTAGTGAACACTGTTCCCACTGCCATTAAGGATTCTGGGTAGCGACATGCAAATGAGGCTCAAAACTGTACCACAATCTTGGATTAGGGTGCAGTGCCAGAAACCCACTTACAGACTGCAATGTCACCCTAATATGGGCCTCGGCAACTGTGTAACGAGTCTGGAGAGAGTCCTCAGACCAGTAAGTATGTTATGGTGGGTAGGAAGGTGTTAAGTGATCTAGAGGCAAAGTAAGGAACATTTTGAGCCTCATTTGCATGTCACGCCTCAAAATCCTTAGTGGCAGTGGGAACACTGTTGACTGAGAAATGATGTGGGGAAACAGCCCTCCTGGCCTGTTAGGGTCATATAGATCATATAGGTGGTCATATAGAGGGATGTATTAGAGTTCCGGAGAATAATGTTTGAATCTAATGAAGGGAAGTGTCAAATTCTGATCTAATCGTAAAACAAATACTCTTGACCTCTTTCTCCACCTCTCCCTCATGATCCAGTTCTCAGGAAGTGATTCAGTAAAGATAAGATGGAACACACTATTTCATCTAATAGTTGTCAAACTACGAATCGTCGTCACGCTTGCGAGCCTCGCATAGCGAGGCGAGCCATTGAATCACAGAAGTCTTCGGAGCTTGGAGCACTTAGCCGATTAGTGGCAAAGGTGCTCATCAGCTGCGAGCCTCTCGCAGCGAGGCGAGCAGTTGAGACATTGAAACTCGGAGGACTTAGGCGATGAGCGCCTGTGAGCCTTGCGAAGCGAGGCGAGCATTTGAGGCATTGAAACACGCGGGACTTAGCCTCCAAGCAGTTAGGAAACGTGGGATCGCCTTAGGCTGCAAGATGTTGAGGAACGCAGGACTTCGAAAAATAACGTTACAAGGTCGGAAAAACACGAACTTAACGGCCAAACCGCGCAAATCTGAAAACACAAAAAATAAAATACATCAAAAAACATTACACACAGCACGGGCCTGGGAGTGAGGTTGCACGTGAATTTAAGCCGAGATTCAGCACTAAAAAATCGGCTAAGCGAGAAAAACATAATGTCGGCTGAAAAAAATTAAAACAAGGCTACACGACCCCGAACCGCACAAAAAACCGCCAGCCGCGTACAACTTTTACCCAGGAATGTATGAGGTACAAAATACACTATTACAAAGGATGGAAAATGCTTGCGAGCCGCGTAACACATAGACAATCAACGCCATTTTACAACACTAACTTGCAAGTAATAACAACATTATGAACATAAAATGGCACTTTTACCCGACTACACCAACGGTTTGCCCTCGTGCACGCAGACTATTTACACTGCACAATTGGCACATTGCTGACACTTTCTCCTCGGGGCATCAACAGTCCAACTGCAGGAAAATAAAAATAGATTGTTAGCTCTTTAGGCTATTGATTGCTGTATATATTAACTAGAAATAGGTCAAGTATATTCATTTATTTAGTAACTAATTAATTATTATTTAAAAAATATAGATATATATCTGTCTTTGCAATGAGCGCCGAAGATGATCGTTGCAAAGCACAAAACTGGAAGGACATGAGGGGAGAGGCTCGCAATGAGTGCCGAAGGTCCTCAGAGTAGAAAAAGCTTTACATTGTGTGGCAAACAGCATTGCCATGGCTTAAAATGTTATTGCTCCGTCATTTTTGACTGGCCAGTCGCTAGTCACATATATAGTTGTGTATCTGCGGGACTGTTCAGAACGTTTGCAATGTTGGTAACGCACTTGCCCTCGCGAACACTTACACAAAGGCAGTAAGACTTTTACACCAAGGCAGTAACACAGGGGGGGAGGTTTGCAATAAGCGCCAAAGGTGATCATTGCAAAGCAGGAAAGTTGAAGTACATGGGGGGAGGCTCGCAATGAGCACCAAAAGCGCTCATTGCTAGCCACTCGAGCGCCAAAGGTCCTTTAACCTGTACCTCGTGGTGGAGGGATTTAATGAGCAAAGTGTGAAACCTCAATGAGAGAGTAAAGAAAGGAGAAGGCTGTATATATAGATCATCATTGAGGGTATTTATATTATCAGCATCAACAGTGGAGCTAGTGAATGGAGGGCCCCTGTGCAAAATATATTGGGCCCTTCCATTGCAATTTCTCTATGCAAGATCAAGAAAAAGGCAAAAATGTATGAAAATATGTGTAGGTGGTCAGGTGACACATAGATAAAAATAATTATCCACCTTTGTCCCCTAATTAAGTAAGAGTCACCCTTTACTTCAGGTAGCAGAGGGCCCTTATACTGTTATGGACCCCTGTGCTTTGCACCTGCTGCACATCTGATCACTGTATTACTAAGGCTGTATCCTCATGCTATATTTTCAGTAAATGATGTGAAGAACGCAGTCCAGTGTGTGTCCAGTTACATGCAGTTTGACCCGGCAGATACGGTCATGCAACAGAATCTGGCATATTATAAATTTTACAAGGAGAAGTGGGACCTGGAGGATACTGACTTCAACCCTAGAGAGGTGAGTACCAGTATAGCCAATTTTACCCTGAGTAGCCTTATGATACGTTTTTTGGTTACCTTAGTTAAAACAGAGTTCATACGAGTGAGATAGTGAGAGAGAAGAAAGGATGTCTCTCAGCTCAGAAGCAGTCTCTTTCCGAGCAAATATTTCTCAGTAGAGTGTTAAAAGTCACACCCCTACTGGTGCGTAGATTCCTATGTGATCCTAATATAAACTGATTGTTAGGGTTAAGTTCACTAAGCTGAGTCATTTGCAGTACTTGTCTATGTATTCTATTTGCTAAAGTGTGAAGAGATCTTTTTCATTTAGTGTAAGTGCCAGATAAAGGGTTGTGAGTATATAGCACCAATATATTCCACATTGCTAAATACAGTGGTAAGTTATCAGTCTAAGTGGGTGTATAAATGGTTTTATATACTGTGCCTTATATGAAAATGTGTTTAGTAGATGTTAGGAAACATGGTTGTAAGTTTGTCTGAATAGAGGAGTTTTCTGAATTTGTATACATGAAGAATAAGTTCTATAAGAGCAAGGCAGACGCGAAGCAAGGAAACCATTCTACACATAGAAGTTGGATTAGGTGATTATGGATGCAAAGACGGGTGGTCATGACCAGGGCAGAGATGCAGTTAGGGGAGTATTTAGAGATCAAACAAGAGATGTTGTTGCCATTATCAGTGTGAGAGCACAAACATACTATTTTAAAAAGACTATACCAATGGTTCTTATTCTTTTTGGTCGTGGAACTGGCTGATTACCTTCTAATTCTTGTAAGGAATGATATTACATGGGATGCACTAAACTTTATTAATTTTACGCTGTGAGTGCATTTTAACTACAGATACGTTCCTCAATAATCTGTCTGTAATTATGACTAATGGTAGTGGTGCTTAAAGGATCAGGTTCTCCTAATCCCCTTTGCCTCTGAGGACCGAAACTAATGTCTGAAGGTCCGTCACTAGTTCCATGGCAGTCTATGGAGAACCACGGGACTAGACAATTTGTGTTTGGGCTGTTGTTTTTCCGGAGATATTCAGTATCATTCATTTTGTTGTAATAATTTCCTTTTTTGCCCCTATCTGTCGGGGGCGCTATTCTCCAAACAGGAAGCTCTGCGTTATCACAACCAAACCACGCGACACAAGGAGCTTCTGCAGTACTCTCAAGAATTCCTCCATCAGGATGACGATGAAGTAAGTAGCGACCAAGAGAGAGCCGTAAAACACTAATTCAGAAAAGAGTGCAAAGCTTAGATAAAATGTAGGTGTTTGGAATAAAAATACAGTTTTTTTTTTTGCTTTCTCCATGTATTCTGTCCCATTTTCTAGCTTTTCCAAAGAGCATAGTAAATATAGTTTAGTACTCATTTAACTATTACTGGGGTCAGTTTAAATTAACCAATCCCTCCCTTTTTAAGATTGTGTATGGAAAATGCTTGCTGCAGGGCTACACTTAAATTGGTAAAAAAAAATGTAAGCTCCCGAGAAACCCTGCTATATGCATGTTTCATAAGCACCTGCTTTACAGGGAAGGTTTGGTCACTATATTCAAATTAAGCAACTACTGTAGTTTTGGAAAAACAACACATTTGTGAAGTAAAAGCACCCCCAGACCCACTCACAAAAGACCCCTTCCCCCAGCAACTGCCACTCTTAATAGTCCCAAGACTCCTTCCCAGGGCAGCTCCCTTCCCCTCAAGTCCCTCTCCACAACTACTGGTTTGTGCATTATAATTATTTAAGGAAGTATGGCATTCTGATTGGCTCAAATATGACTGGCACATATTTTAGCCAATCTGAATCAATAAATATTAGTATATAAGATAAGGGTATGGTCAGAAAGCCATTATTCTGCAGGGTGCTCTTCCTACGAGTAGCTTCATTAGTCTAAACATTTTCTGGTGGGATGTTTTTGGAGGTGATGATGGTACTATGGTACTCATAGGAATACAATGGGCCTAGCCAGGTGTTTTGATGGACCCTGTTGGCCAAGTGGGGATCTCTGGGGTCTCCTTGGGCCCTTAAACCTAGCTGGGAGATTCCCTGGATTCTGCAAGCCAAGTGCTGACCCCCAGGGCCTCAATTGGCCCCACAGGCCTAGTGAGGATCCCTGGGCCACAAACAGTTCAGTAAAAACTGGAGAACGCAGACCACCAACCCCCCCAACCTCCCTCCAATATAATTCGATTTTAAGTTCCATAACATTGTGTCCGACTTTCAATAGATTTCTTCATAATGTCAAGGATAATTACTGTGGTTCCAGTGCTTAACACCAAATTGTTATTCAACTAGATCAAAATTAGAAACTTTATTTACAATTTATTAAAAATTTTAAAAAACGCTGTAATAATAGCTGCTTTTGTGCTTCTTTAAAAAAAACAAATATGGGTATTATTATCCACTGTCACTCCCAATTCTCTAATCAGATTAGGAAAAAAATCAACTGTCATTTTTAAAGCAAAACAACATTGGATAACGTAATTAAAAATGAAATGCTCTTCAAAAGGAGATACTATAAATAAAACCTGTGAATCTTTAAAAGGGTACAGAGGGGTTATTATACATTGCTTTGTACCTCCCAGTCCTATAATCCTTATTTAAATATGGTGCCCACTCCCTTTTTTTGTTTTGCAAACAGTCACCAATTTGGTTATAAGGAAATGCAAGGTGCACTTTTAAGAGTGCTTGGGCCTTGGCGGGTTTAAATGGAATTAGAAGGGTGTGGGGCAGCGCAGCCTGAGGGACACATGTTTGACATGCCTGCTTTAACAACACCGTGATAGATGACATTGTAAGTGCATATACCGTGTGGGAATAAAAGTAAAAGGAGTAAATCCCATCCAATGTGGCTTAACAATGATTTAAAGATCAAGATACGGAGTAAAAAACAGGCATTTAAATTATACAAACAAGAGGGTACGGAGACTGCTTTACGGGAATACAAGGAAATCACTAAGGCTTGCAAAATGGCTATTAGACTGGCTAAAATAGAAACTGAAAAATGTATTGCAAAAGAAAGTAAGACTAACCCTAAAATATTTTTTAAGTATATTAATGGGAAGAAGGAGAGGAAGGAAGCTATAGGAACATTACAATGTGAAACAGGCTGTCTGAAAATTAGTGACCAAGAAAAGGCAGATGAGCTAAATAGGTTCTTTTCTTTGGTATACAAAAGGGAGGTACCAGTGGTTGGGACACGGCAACATAATGGGGCTACACTACCTTTGCCAAATAATTGGTTAACACAGGAAGTAATCCAAAAGAGGTTGGAAAAAATAAATGTTAATAAAGCCCCGGGTCCTGATGGAATAGATCCAAGGGTACTGAGGGAGCTGGGTTCTGTAATAGCCAAACCATTATATTTAATTTTTCAAGATTCACTCAACACAGGGTCTCTACCAGATGACTGGAGAAAAGCAGATGTGATACCTATATTTAAAAAGGGAGCAAAAGCAAATCCAGGGAATTATAGACCAGTGAGCCTTGTTTCTGTAGTTGGGAAGCTTTTAGAAGGGTTAATAAGGGATAATATACAAGAATATATCTATTTGAACAGGATTATAAGTAGGAGTCAACATGGATTTATGAGGGATAGGTCATGTCAAACAAATCTAATTAGTTTCTATGAGGAGGTTAGTAGGAACCTGGATCAAGGCAACTCAGTGGATGTAGTCTTTTTGGATTTTGCAAAGGCTTTTGATACAGTGCCACATGTGAGACTATTGTGCAAACTAAGGGATACAGGAATTGCAGTAAATATCTGCTCATGGATTGAGAGCTGGCTAAAAGACAGGAAGCAAAGGGTTGTTGTAAATGGAACATACTCCGATTGGACTAATGTGGTAAGTGGGGTTCCTCAGGGTTCAGTATTAGGTCCTCTCCTTTTTAACATATTTATTAATGACTTAGAGGTAGGATTGGAGTGTGATGTCTCCATTTCCGCTGATGACACGAAGTTGTGCAAGGTAATTAAATCAGATAGTGATGTGCTTTCCCTCCAAAGGGATTTACATAAAATTGAGGAATGGGCATCTAAATGGCAGATGAGATTTAATACGAATAAATGTAAAGTTATGCACCTGGGAAGGAAAAATAGCCATGCAATTTATAATCTTAATGGAGCAAATCTAGCTGTATCGGTTATTGAAAGGGATTTGGGAGTGCTTGTGGACAACCACCTAGGTAACAGTGCTCAAAGCCAAGCAGCAGCTGCAAAGGCAAATAAAATATTAGCATGTATTAAGAAGGGTATAGAAGCCAGGGAAGCAAATATAATTCTGCCACTATACAAATCTCTAGTACGCCCTCATTTGGAATATGGAGTACAATTTTGGGCACCACTTCATAAAAAGGACATTTTAGAGCTGGAAAAGGTACAGAGAAGGACAACAAAACTAATAAGGGGAATAGAGGGGCTAAGTTATGAAGAAAGACTAACAAAATTAAACTTATTTTCTCTAGAAAAAAGGCGTCTAAGAGGAGATATGATTACCTTATATAAATACATCCAGGGTCAGTATACAGATTTGTCAAGGGAGCTTTTTGTGCCAAGAGGTTTTCAACTGACAAGAGGACATCCCTTGAGGTTAGAAGTAAAAAGATTCCACCTTCAAGAAAGAAAAGGGTTCTTCACAGTACAGGTGGTTAATCTGTGGAATTCTCTACCAGAGGAGGTGGTGACAGCGGATTCAATAGATAACTTTAAAAAGGGGACTGGATATATTTCTAATTTAAAAGGGAATTCAGGGTTATCCTGGATAATTAGAGAGGCAGTATTGATCCAGGGATTATTTTTATATACAACTAATTAATTAATAGTTAATCTGCATATTGCAGATCAGAGAAGATCTTAAAAGGTTGAACTTGATGGAAAGAAAGTATTTTTTCAACCTTAAATACTATGTAACTATGTAACAAAAAAGGGTGATTAATAAAACATACCTTAGCTTTTATAATTAACTAAACTGACTGCAATCAACAGACCAGGCAACTGTGCACTTCTGAGTATTATGTTGATGATGTTAGTCAGCAAAATCAGTTTAGAAAATTCTTGTGGGCTTGTGTACTTTCATCCCTCCCCTGCCTGCGCTCTTCTTGACAATGACATCACACACGTGACATCATTTGGATTCCTTAAAAAGAATCGCTGTCAGGAGAGGGATAGAAGTATCACTGAACATTAATGAAGTGATATATATATGTGTGTGTATCTATATCTAAATATATAAATTTGCTGTCCCCTCAAAATAACTCAACACATATCCATTAATGTCTAAACAGCTGGTAACAAAAGTGAGTACACACCTAAGTGGAAATGTCCAAATTGAGCCCAAAGTGTCAATATTTTGTGTGGCCGCCATTATTTTCCAGCACTGCCTTAACCCTCATGGGCATGGAGTTCACCAGAGCTTCACAGGTTGCCACTGGAGTCCTCTTCCACTCCTCCATGATGGCATCACAGAGCTGGTGGATGTTAGAGACCTTGACTCCCCCGCCTTCTGTTTGAGGATGCCCCACAAATGCTCATTAGGGTTTAGGTCTGGAGACATGCTTGGCCAGTCCATCACCTTTACCTTCAGCTTCTTTAGTAAGGCAGTGATCGTCTTGGTGTGTTTGAGGTCATTATCATGTTGGTATACTGCCCTGCGGTCCAGTCTCCGAAGGGAGGGATGATGCTCTGCTTCAGTTTGTCACAGTACATGTTGGCATTCATGGTTCCCTCAATGAACTGTAGCTCCCCAGTGCCGGCAGCACTCATACAGGACCAGACCATGACAATCCCACCACCAAAAGTATACATCTATACTGAGGAAAGGTAGTTGAAATAATCCCTAAATGACAGATAAACGGATAAGGCACAAAGAGCACAAAAACACTGATATGAGATGAAACCGTCAGTTTGAACGTAAACAGTGATGTAGAGAGAGTGGAGGCAGCATCTGACATCATCAGGAAAATGCATATAGGGGGAATCAACACAACATATTATAGAAAACATATATACACATGTAGACATATGTGTATATATGTTTGGTCTGGGCCTGCATGAGTGCTGCCGGCACTGGCAGGCTGCCGGCACTGGTCGAGCTGTGAGGGGTGTACTCACTTTTGTGAGATACTGTGTGTTTGTGTGTTATAATTATAAATGATTGTTGTGGTGAACTACCTACTCAGTCCACAACGCAAGCTGAGATCCTGCTCCATGCTGATAATAGCCAGTAAGCTTGAAACAGTACATGGATAGGATTCTCACCTTGTGTAAAATCCAACCTTGACTTTGCATTAAAGCTGTGTAATACAGCAGGCATAAGCTTAAAGGAAGCCATGTTTAATAATGGCTATGGATTGAAGAGCGAGGCATTTGTGGGCACATTTGCATGTCCCAGCTCAGCTTCCCAGAATGCAGTGTAAGGTTTTTTAACTTGTGTTAGACTTTTTATATAATATATATATATATATATATATATATATATATATATATATATATATATATAGTGTAATGTAGAGGCCCACCCACCTTGGCTCCCCTCCACTGAGTGAATTCATAATCATAGAAACAAAGTTTTGATGGCAGATAAACAAACTAATCTGCTACCCTTTCTATAAAGTAGTACTTTCAGCATTACCTTTAAATCAACTTCAAATCATGGCCTCTTGTTGTTGCACAATTTTATATCATATCAATCTTTTTCTACAGATGGAAATAGGTGCAGAACTAAAGCAAGAGCAGATTCCCTCAGACAATGAATTTGAAGGGGACGGTGACTACGAGGAGGGAATCTTCGCAGATTGGTGGACGGAACCAAAGTCCAAGGGTGACGTGGCCGATAAAGGATATTGATTACCGAGTCTAAGCAAATGATCCAAAGCCAGGAGGACCATAAAAAAGGAGAAAATTATTATTTTTTATGCCAACAAAACCAAGAAGCATTGATGTGGATCAACTCTGAAAAAAATCCAATAACCATCCAGGGTTCATGGAACACACAATGTCTTTTATTTTTTATTCCTTTTAGAGGAACCTAGAACTGGAGTTCTAGATGTGTCAACACTTGGATTTTCATTTATGATTAATACTGTAATCATCAATTTGTTTCAGACCAATTTGTATAAATTCCAGCTCTATTGCTTGTAACCTGGTTGAGGGTGATCGCCATATGGGCTAATTTAACCAAGTGCATTCCGGGAAATCAAGAATTAACCATGACTTATTGTAAACAGACAATGTTGCCCGCAATGCATTGCATTACAGGATTTTCAGTTTCATAATGTTCCTTCAATCTTGCTTCATTTGAAGCCAAAGTGTATTGGAATGCAAACCAGAATCATCCCACAAAATGCCCGAGGAACCTCTGCTTTCCCATATTGTTTGTGTGGGGGCTTGATCAGTTCTCGGGCAAATTCTGCCCAAAACAGAAATCCCCAGTTTTCAGGTGTCATTAAATCTTTTAAAGGAGCACCATAATTCCATGATAATGGAGCTAGATATTTTAGATACGCATGGCTCATTGAAATTAGGTACTAATCATTAAAAAAAAATAATATTCAATGATTAAAAAAATGAAAATAATACGCTGTATTAAACTTATTCTCCAAGACTATGCTCAGCTGCTGTTTGTCTCCACCAACTATAAGGTCAATGAGGGGGGCTTTATCTAGCAGGCAGTGCTAAAATTTAAGGTACAATATTTTATCAACACATGCTGTGATGGAATGATTTCCTTTAGCGTTTGTTGTGAGGATAGTCTATAAATAATTGTTTGGTCTCGTACGTAACCAAATTGTTTGTTAAACTCTTTAATAGCTTTTTCTTAGCCAAACTGCCCTTCCCCCTTGTTCACCTTATCAGGGTGGAGACAAACAGCTCAACTAGAAGCTCATAAGCAAATCTGTGAAACGAAATTTAATTTAGAATATTGTTTTTATAAATGATTATGCGTTTATGAAAATAACTTGTGGTTCCTTAATATCAGACTTCTCTTGTGGAGGGTACCTGTGTGTCATTCTTAATGTCTGTATAAAGCAATATATATATTACTAATATCTCAAGGTTTTGCTTTCAGTTCATGTTGAATCCATTTTTTCAGTTATTTTTCTTTCCTTAATAGAAATGAATGTTGTGAGACTGGTGAATATCTTGGGGCAAAACCTACTAAGGCCCAGAGACTTATTTTTCTGGATGATATTTCCCTCATGCACTGTATTAAATCCTTAGATATATTTGCAGGTTTCTCTCATATTCTCCTCTCCCTTCTTCCCTCTAATCTATACATACTGATGTCATGGGGTCTCCTTTTAAATTGTATCTTTTAGATCCTGCACCATTGTAATCCCCTACTTGAGTTGTCTCGAAATTATTAATATCCTTTTGGAGATATAACTGGACACAGTATCTAGGGGGGTCTGACTGGGGATCTATAGAGTGACATTAGTACCTCTCTATTCCTGACTGGGGGTCTATAGAGTGACATTAGTACCTCTCTATTCCTGACTGGGGATCTATAGAGTGACATTAGTACCTTTCTATTTCTGACTGGGGTCTATAGAGTGACATTAGTACCTCTCTATTTCTGGCTGGGGGTCTATAGAGTGACATTAGTACCTCTCTATTTCTGACTGGGGTCTATAGAGTGACATTAGTACCTCTCTATTTCTGACAGGAGGTCTATAGAGTGACATTAGTACCTCTCTATTCCTGACTAGGGGTCTATAGAGTGACATTAGTACCTCTCTATTCCTGACTGGGGGTCTATAGAGTGACATTAGTACCTCTCTATTCCTGACTGGGGGTCTGTAGAGTGACATTAGTACCTCTCTATTCCTGACTGGGAGTCTATAGAGTGACATTAGTACCTCTCTATTCCTGACTGGGGGTCTGTAGAGTGACATTAGTACCTCTCTATTCCTGACTGGTGGTCTATAGAGTGACATTAGTACCTCTCTCTATTTCTGACTGGAGATCTATAGAGTGACATTAGTACCTCTCTATTCCTGACTGGGGGTCTATAGAGTGACATTAGTACCTCTCTATTCCTGACTGGGGGTCTGTAGAGTGACATTAGTACCTCTCTATTCCTGACTGGTGGTCTATAGAGTGACATTAGTACCTCTCTCTATTTCTGACTGGAGATCTATAGAGTGACATTAGTACCTCTCTATTCCTGACTGGGGGTCTATAGAGTGACATTAGTACCTCTCTATTCCTGACTGGGGGTCTGTAGAGTGACATTAGTACCTCTCTATTCCTGACTGGTGGTCTATAGAGTGACATTAGTACCTCTCTATTTCTGACTGGGGGTCTATAGAGTGACATTAGTACCTCTCTATTCCTGACTGGGAGTCTATAGAGTGACATTAGTACCTCTCTATTCCTGACTGGGGTTCTATAGAGTGACATTAGTACCGCTCTATTCCTGACTGGGAGTCTATAGAGTGACATTAGTACCTCTCTATTCCTGACTGTGGGTCTATAGAGTGACATTAGTACCTCTCTATTCCTGACTGGGGGTCTGTAGAGTGACATTAGTACCTCTCTATTCCTGACTGGTGGTCTATAGAGTGACATTAGTACCTCTCTATTTCTGACTGGGGGTCTATAGAGTGACATTAGTACCTCTCTATTCCTGACTGGGGTTCTATAGAGTGACATTAGTACCGCTATATTCCTGACTGGTGGTCTATAGAGTGACATTAGTACCTCTCTATTCCTGACTGGGGGTCTATAGAGTGACATTAGTACCTCTCTATTCCTGACTGGGGGTCTATAGAGTGACATTAGTACCTCTCTATTCCTGACTGGGGTTCTATAGAGTGACATTAGTACCGCTCTATTCCTGACTGGGGGTCTATAGAGTGACATTAGTACCTCTCTATTACTGACTGGTGGTCTATAGAGTGACATTAGTACCTCTCTATTCCTGACTGGGGTTCTATAGAGTGACATTAGTACCGCTCTATTCCTGACTGGGGGTCTATAGAGTGACATTAGTACCTCTCTATTCCTGACTGGGCGTCTATAGAGTGACATTAGTACCTCTCTATTTCTGACTGGGGGTATATAGAGTGACATTAGTACCTCTATTTCTGACTGGGCGTCTATAGAGTGACATTAGTACCTCTCTATTTCTGACTGGGGGTCTATAGAGTGAATTAGTACTGCTCTATTCCTGACTGGGGGTCTATAGAGTGACATTAGTACCTTTCTATTCCTGACTGGGCGTCTATAGAGTGACATTAGTACCTCTCTATTTCTGACTGGGGGTATATAGAGTGACATTAGTACCTCTATTTCTGACTGGGGATCTATAGAGTGACATTAGTACCTCTCTATTTCTGACTAGGGGTCTATAGAGTGACATTAGTACCTCTCTATTCCTGACTGGGGGTCTGTAGAGTGACATTAGTACCTCTCTATTCCTGACTGGGGGTCTATAGAGTGACATTAGTACCTCTCTCTATTTCTGACTGGAGATCTATAGAGTGACATTAGTACCTCTCTATTCCTGACTGGGAGTCTATAGAGTGACATTAGTACCTCTCTATTCCTGACTGGGGGTCTATAGAGTGACATTAGTACCTCTCTATTTCTGACTGGGGGTCTATAGAGTGACATTAGTACCGCTCTATTCCTGACTGGGGGTCTATAGAGTGACATTAGTACCTCTCTATTCCTGACTGGGGGTCTATAGAGTGACATTAGTACCTCTCTATTCCTGACTGGGGGTCTATAGAGTGACATTAGTACCGCTCTATTCCTGACTGGGGGTCTATAGAGTGACATTAGTACCTCTCTCTATTTCTGACTGGAGGTGTATAGAGTGACATTAGTACCTCTCTCTATTTCTGACTGGAGGTCTATAGAGTGACATTAGTACCTCTCTCTATTTCTGACTGGAGATCTATAGAGTGACATTAGTACCTCTCTATTTCTGACTGGGGATCTATAGAGTGACATTAGTATCTCTCTATTCCTGACTGGGAGTCTATAGAGTGACATTAGTACCTCTCTATTCCTGACTGGGGTCTATAGTGTGACATTAGTACCTCTCTATTCCTGACTGGGGGTCTATAGAGTGACATTAGTACCTCTCTATTTCTGTCTGGGCGTCTGTAGAGTGACATTAGTACCTCTCTATTCCTGACTGGGAGTCTATAGAGTGACATTAGTACCTCTCTATTCCTGACTGGGGGTCTATAGAGTGACATTAGTATCTCTCTATTTCTGACTGGGCGTCTATAGAGTGACATTAGTACCTCTCTATTTCTGACTGGGGGTATATAGAGTGACATTAGTACCTCTCCATTTCTGACTGGAGGTCTATAGAGTGACATTAGTACCTCTCTATTCCTGACTGGGGTCTATAGAGTGACATTAGTACCTCTCTATTTCTGACTTGGGTCTATAGAGTGACATTAGTACCTCTCTATTCCTGACTGGGCGTCTATAGAGTGACATTAGTACCTCTCTATTTCTGACTTGGGTCTATAGAGTGACATTAGTACCTCTATTTCTGACTGGGGGTCTATAGAGTGACATTAGTACCTCTCTATTCCCGACTGGGGGTCTATAAAGTGACATTAGTACCTCTCTATTCCTGACTGGGGGTCTATAGAGTGACATTAGTACCTCTCTATTTCTGACTGGGGTCTATAGAGTGACATTAGTACCTCTCTATTACTGACTGGGGGTCTATAGAGTGACATTAGTACCTCTCTGTTCCTGACTGGGAGTCTATAGAGTGACATTAGTACCTCTCTATTCCTGACTGGGGGTCTATAGAGTGACATTAGTACCTCTCTATTCCTGACTGGGGGTCTATAGAGTGACATTAGTACCTCTCTATTACTGACTGGGGGTCTATAGAGTGACATTAGTACCTCTCTATTCCTGACTGGGGGTCTATAGAGTGACATTAGTACCTTTCTATTTCTGACTGAGGGTCTATAGAGTGACATTAGTACCTCTCTATTCCTGACTGGGGGTCTATAGAGTGACATTAGTACCTTTCTATTTCTGACTGAGGGTCTATAGAGTGACATTAGTACCTCTGTTTCCATTTTCTCTCACCCTTTCCCCTTTTACCTCTTCTCTTTCTCCTCTACATTTTCCTTGCTTTCACTTTCTCCCTTTCCCTCTCTCCTCTCTTGTCCCTTCCCTCACTTCCCCCCACCCTCTCCCTTTCATCTCCCTTTTCTCTCACCTTTTCCTTCGCTCTTTCCATTCCCTCATTACCCTTTTTCTCAATCCCCCAAATCCATTATTTGTCCTCCTCTCTCCCCAGCGTTTCTCATTCCCCTAACCCTTTTCCTTTCTCCTGTCCGAGGCCCTCATTCAATTGCGATTCGGCCAATTGAATAGGGCTCTATATAAGCACATAGCATATTTTTATAGAAGTTTTTAGTTAGTGAGGACCTTGCTTTTGGATAGAAGTTCACTAACTAAAAACTTCTGTAAAAAATATGCTCTGTGCTTATATAGAGCCCTATTCAATGGGCCAAATTGCAATTGAATGAGGCCCCAAGTAAGGAGAGATCCGTCTGATTCATAGGAATTACATAGGTCTTATCTCACCTCTGCACACCTTGTCTAGTTCCTGCATGTTACCACTAGGTGACACTGTGGCACTTCCCTAACTCCTGCGGTGCTCCTATAACCGCTTTGCATGAAAAGTGATATTTAAAAAAAACTAAGCAATAAAACAGACCTTGTTACTGCACATACAACTTGCTTTGGTGTAGAAGGGATCTCCCTGTAGTCCTTACTCGGCAATTATAAAATGTGTTTATAATTATTTTGTTAGCTTGTAACACACTTCAGAGGACACAGCAAAGGTTCCCGTTATTAGAGAAATTAAATATAAATAAATAAATATAAATATATATATATATATATATATATATATATATATATATATATATATATATAATAGAATTGGTTCTTATTAAAAAATGGAAATGTTAGATAACTGGGCTTGAAAATGGAACCGTTTAAATTCTATATGCAGGACATCCTTTACTCTAAGCTCTCCTTTTCTAGTAATATCAATTATTACACACATTGGTGAGTGATAAGATTAAGAAATAGTTATGTAAATTATAATAGTAACAGAGATGTTTCATTGTTTAGGTCGGTGCCATTTTATATAGTTATAGTAACTGGATGTGCTTGTTTATATTATTAATCGTCACTTTTAAACATTAATTAACAGCCCTAGATAAAGAGAGTTAAAAAAAGGGATTGAGAATTTATGCTTAAAATAACCAGAGGTCCATATGCATTTTCTAAAGCTTGCACTTATTTAAAGGGCCACTGCACGATTACAAAATGTGTTTGAAACATTTAAGTCTGACTAAGAGCGTAGTTAATCGGGGAAAAAAGTCATACAGTTGCAAGTATATGTATTTATATGAGTAATTTGTATTTCCCGGTAAGCGGGACCTTTGCAGTATCACTTCTGGTGTAATGTGTGTGTTTGTGCTGGCGCAGCATGGCATCCTCTGTAGGACGCTTCCTCTGGGCTAGGACACAGAGACTGTGAGTCAGGTGGTGACAGGAGCTTCATAGCACTCTATAAACACGTGACTCACACTGAGAGTATCACCAGCTTCATGTCTGTCTGGAGACTTATATTGGGAAGCTTAAAAAGGGAAAATATATTTTATCACGCAAAGCGGCACGCGAGACTGGGAGAAGTGCCCTGTAATAAAAGAGACTGCAAGAGGAGAGGCTGTGCCCTAATATGAGAGAGTCTCCTGCAATATATATATATATATATATATATATATATATATATATATATATATAAAATAAGACTGCCCTCTAATAGGAGAGAATGACCTGCAATATGTAAGATATATAATATGAGACTGCCCTCTAATAGGAGAGAATGTCCTGCAATATGTAAGATATATAATATGAGACTGCCCTCTAATAGGAGAGAATGTCCTGCAATATGTAAGATATATAATATGAGACTGTCCTCTAATAGGAGAGAATGTCCTGTAATATGTAAGATATATAATATGAGACTGCCCTCTAATAGGAGAGAATGTCCTGTAATATGTAAGATATATAATATGAGACTGCCCTCTAATAGGAGAGAATGTCCTGCAATATGTAAGATATATAATATGAGACTGCCCTCTAATAGGAGAGAATGTCCTGCAATATGTAAGATATATAATATGAGACTGTCCTCTAATAGGAGAGAATGTCCTGTAATATGTAAGATATATAATATGAGACTGCCCTCTAATAGGAGAGAATGTCCTGTAATATGTAAGATATATAATATGAGACTGCCCTCTAATAGGAGAGAATGTCCTGCAATATGTAAGATATATAATATGAGACTGCCCTCTAATAGGAGAGAATGTCCTGCAATATGTAAGATATATAATATGAGACTGCCCTCTAATAGGAGAGAATGTCCTGCAATATGTAAGATATATAATATGAGACTGTCCTCTAATAGGAGAGAATGTCCAGCAATATGTAAGATATATAATATGAGACTGCCCTCTAATAGGAGAGAATGTCCTGCAATATGTAAGATATATAATATGAGACTGTCCTCTAATAGGAGAGAATGTCCTACAATATGTAAGATATATAATATGAGACTGCCCTCTAATAGGAGAGAATGTCCTGCAATGTGTAAGATATATAATATGAGACTGCACTCTAATAGGAGAGAATGTCCTGCAATATGTAAGATATATAATATGAGACTGCCCTCTAATAGGAGAGAATGTCCTGCAATATGTAAGATATATAATATGAGACTGCCCTCTAATAGGAGAGAATGTCCTGCAATATGTAAGATATATAATATGAGACTGCCCTCTAATAGGAGAGAATGTCCTGCAATATGTAAGATATATAATATGAGACTGCCCTCTAATAGGAGAGAATGTCCTGCAATATGTAAGATATATAATATAAGACTGCCCTCTAATAGGAGAGAATGTCCAGTAATATGTAAGATATATAATATGAGACTGCCCTCTAATAGGAGAGAATGTCCTGCAATATGTAAGATATATAATATGAGACTGCCCTCTAATAGGAGAGAATGTCCTGTAATATGTAAGATATATAATATGAGACTGCCCTCTAATAGGAGAGAATGTCCTGCAATATGTAAGATATATAATATGAGACTGCCCTCTAATAGGAGAGAATGTCCTGCAATATGTAAGATATATAATATGAGACTGTCCTCTAATAGGAGAGAACGTCCTACAATATGTAAGATATATAATATGAGACTGCCCTCTAATAGGAGAGAATGTCCTGCAATATGTAAGATATATAATATGAGACTGCCCTCTAATAGGAGAGAATGTCCTGTAATATGTAAGATATATAATATGAGACTGCCCTCTAATAGGAGAGAATATCCTGTAATATGTAAGATATATAATATGAGACTGTCCTCTAATAGGAGAGAATGTCCTGCAATATGTAAGATATATAATATGAGACTGCCCTCTAATAGGAGAGAATGTCCTGCAATATGTAAGATATATAATATGAGACTGCCCTCTAATAGGAGAGAATGTCCCACAATATGTAAGATATATAATATGAGACTGCCCTCTAATAGGAGAGAATGTCCTGCAATATGTAAGATATATAATATGAGACTGCCCTTTAATAGGAGAGAATGTCCTGCAATATGTAAGATATATAATATGAGACTGTCCTCTAATAGGAGAGAATGTCCTGTAATATGTAAGATATATAATATGAGACTGCCCTCTAATAGGAGAGAATGTCCTGCAATATGTAAGATATATAATATGAGACTGCCCTCTAATAGGAGAGAATGTCCTGCAATATGTAAGATATATAATATGAGACTGTCCTCTAATAGGAGAGAATGTCCTGCAATATGTAAGATATATAATATGAGACTGCCGTCTAATAGGAGAGAATGTCCTGCAATATGTAAGATATATAATATGAGACTGCCCTCTAATAGGAGAGAATGTCCTGCAATATGTAAGATATATAATATGAGACTGCCCTCTAATAGGAGAGAATGTCCTGCAATATGTAAGATATATAATATGAGACTGCCCTCTAATAGGAGGGAATGTCCTGCAATATGTAAGATTTATAATATGAGACTGTCCTCTAATAGGAGAGAATGTCCTGTAATATGTAAGATATATAATATGAGACTGCCCTCTAATAGGAGAGAATGTCCTGCAATGTGTAAGATATATAATATGAGACTGCCCTCTAATAGGAGAGAATGTCCTGCAATATGTAAGATATATAATATGAGACTGTCCTCTAATAGGAGAGAATGTCCTGCAATATGTAAGATATATAATATGAGACTGCCCTCTAATAGGAGAGAATGTCCTGCAATATGTAAGATATATATGAGACTGCCCTCTAATAGGAGAGAATGTCCTGCAATGTGTAAGATATATAATATGAGACTGCCCTCTAATAGGAGAGAATGTCCTGCAATATGTAAGATATATAATATGAGACTGCCCTGTAATAGGAGAGAATGTCCTGTAATATGTAAGATATATAATATGAGACTGTCCTCTAATAGGAGAGAATGTCCTGCAATATGTAAGATATATAATATGAGACTGCCCTCTAATAGGAGAGAATGTCCTGCAATATGTAAGATATATAATATGAGACTGCCCTCTAATAGGAGAGAATGTCCCGCAATATGTAAGATATATAATATGAGACTGCCCTCTAATAATAGAGAATGTCCTGCAATATGTAAGATATATAATATGAGACTGCCCTCTAATAGGAGAGAATGTCCTGTGATATGTAAGATATATAATATGAGACTGCCATCTAATAGGAGAGAATGTCCTGCAATATGTAAGATATATAATATGAGACTGTCCTCTAATAGGAGAGAATGTCCTGCAATATGTAAGATATATAATATGAGACTGTCCTCTAATAGGAGAGAATGTCCTGCAATATGTAAGATATATAATATGAGACTGCCATCTAATAGGAGAGAATGTCCTGCAATATGTAAGATATATAATATGAGACTGCTCTCTAATAGGAGAGAATGTCCTGCAATATGTAAGATATATAATATGAGACTGCCCTCTAATAGGAGAGAATGTCCTGCAATATGTAAGATATATAATATGAGACTGCACTCTAATAGGAGAGAATGTCCTGCAATATGTAATATATATAATATGAGACTGTCCTCTAATAGGAGAGAATGTCCTGCAATATGTAAGATATATAATATGAGACTGTCCTCTAATAGGAGAGAATGTCCTGTAATATGTAAGATATATAATATGAGACTGTCCTCTAATAGGAGAGAATGTCCTGCAATATGTAAGATATATAATATGAGACTGTCCTCTAATAGGAGAGAATGTCCTGCAATATGTAATATATATAATATGAGACTGCCCTCTAATAGGAGAGAATGTCCCGCAATATGTAAGATATATAATATGAGACTGCCCTCTAATAGGAGAGAATGTCCCGCAATATGTAAGATATATAATATGAGACTGCCCTCTAATAGGAGAGAATGTCCTGCAATATGTAATATATATAATATGAGACTGCCCTCTAATAGGAGAGAATGTCCCGCAATATGTAAGATATATAATATGAGACTGCCCTCTAATAGGAGAGAATGTCCTGTAATATGTAAGATATATAATATGAGACTGTCCTCTAATAGGAGAGAATGTCCCGCAATATGTAAGATATATAATATGAGACTGCCCTCTAATAGGAGAGAATGTCCTGCAATATGTAAGATATATAATATGAGACTGCCCTCTAATAGGAGAGAATGTCCTGCAATATGTAAGATATATAATATGAGACTGTCCTCTAATAGGAGAGAATGTCCTGCTATATGTAAGATATATAATATGAGACTGTCCTCTAATAGGAGAGAATGTCCTGCAATATGTAAGATATATAATATGAGACTGCCCTGTAATAGGAGAGAATGTCCTGCAATGTGTAAGATATATAATATGAGACTGCCCTCTAATAGGAGAGAATGTCCTGCAATATGTAAGATATATAATATGAGACTGCCCTCTAATAGGAGAGAATGTCCTGCAATATGTAAGATATATAATATGAGACTGCCCTCTAATAGGAGAGAATGTCCTGCAATATGTAAGATATATAATATGAGACTGCCCTCTTATAGGAGAGAATGTCCTGCAATATGTAAGATATATAATATGAGACTGCCCTCTAATAGGAGAGAATGTCCTGCAATGTGTAAGATATATAATATGAGACTGCCCTCTAATAGGAGAGAATGTCCTGCAATATGTAAGATATATAATATGAGACTGCCCTCTAATAGGAGAGAATGTCCTGCAATATGTAATATATATAATATGAGACTGCCCTCTAATAGGAGAGAATGTCCTGCAATATGTAAGATATATAATATGAGACTGCCCTCTAATAGGAGAGAATGTCCTGCAATATGTAAGATATATATGAGACTGCCCTCTAATAGGAGAGAATGTCCTGCAATATGTAAGATATATAATATGAGACTGCCCTCTAATAGGAGAGAATGTCCTGCAATATGTAAGATATATAATATGAGACTGCCCTCTAATAGGAGAGAATGTCCTGTAATATGTAAGATATATAATATGAGACTGTCCTCTAATAGGAGAGAATGTCCTGCAATATGTAAGATATATAATATGAGACTGCCCTCTAATAGGAGAGAATGTCCTGCAATATGTAAGATATATAATATGAGACTGCCCTCTAATAGGAGAGAATGTCCTGCAATATGTAAGATATATAATATGAGACTGCCCTCTAATAGGAGAGAATGTCCCGCAATATGTAAGATAAATAATATGAGACTGCCCTCTAATAGGAGAGAATGTCCTGCAATATGTAAGATATATAATATGAGACTGCCCTCTAATAGGAGAGAATGTCCTGCAATATGTAAGATATATAATATGAGACTGTCCTCTAATAGGAGAGAATGTCCCGCAATATGTAAGATAAATAATATGAGACTGCCCTCTAATAGGAGAGAATGTCCTGCAATATGTAAGATATATAATATGAGACTGCCCTCTAATAGGAGAGAATGTCCCGCAATATGTATGATATATAATATGAGACTGCCCTCTAATAGGAGAGAATGTCCTGCAATATGTAACATATATAATATGAGACTGTCCTCTAATAGGAGAGAATGTCCTGCAATATGTAAGATATATAATATGAGACTGCCCTCTAATATGAGAGAATGTCCCGCAATATGTAAGATATATAATATGAGACTGCCCTCTATTAGGAGAGAATGTCCTGCAATATGTGAGATATATAATATGAGACTGTCCTCTAATAGGAGAGAATGTCATGCAATATGTAAGATATATAATATGAGACTGCCCTCTAATAGGAGAGAATGTCCCGCAATATGTAAGATATATAATATGAGACTGCCCTCTATTAGGAGAGAATGTCCTGCAATATGTGAGATATATAATATGAGACTGTCCTCTAATAGGAGAGAATGTCATGCAATATGTAAGATATATAATATGAGACTGTCCTCTAATAGGAGAGAATGTCCTGCAATATGTAAGGTATATAATATGAGACTGTCCTCTAATAGGAGAGAATGTCATGCAATATGTAAGATATATAATATGAGACTGCCCTCTAATAGGAGAGAATGTCCTGCAATATGTAAGGTATATAATATGAGACTGTCCTCTAATATGAGAGAATGTCCTGCAATATGTAAGATATATAATATGAGACTGCCCTCTAATAGGAGAGAATGTCCAGCAATATGTAAGATATATAACATGAGACTGTCCTCTAATAGGAGAGAATGTCCTGCAATATGTAAGATATATAATATGAGACTGCCATCTAATAGGAAAGAATGTCCTGCAATATGTAAGATATATAATATGAGACTGTCCTCTAATAGGAGAGAATGTCCTGCAATATGTAATATATATAATATGAGACTGTCCTCTAATAGGAGAGAATGTCCTGCAATATGTAAGATATATAATATGAGACTGCCCTCTAATAGGAGAGAATGTCCCACAATATGTAATATATATAATATGAGACTGTCCTCTAATAGGAGAGAATGTCCCGCAATATGTAAGATATATAATATGAGACTGCCCTCTAATAGGAGAGAATGTCCTGCAATATGTAAGATATATAATATGAGACTGCCCTCTAATAGGAGAGAATGTCCTGTAATATGTAAGATATATAATATGAGACTGCCCTCTAATAGGAGAGAATGTCCTGTAATATGTAAGATATATAATATGAGACTGCCCTCTAATAGGAGAGAATGTCCTGCAATATGTAAGATATATAATATGAGACTGCCCTCTAATAGGAGAGAATGTCCTGCAATATGTAAGATATATAATATGAGACTGCCCTCTAATAGGAGAGAATATCCTGTAATATGTAAGATATATAATATGAGACTGTCCTCTAATAGGAGAGAATGTCCTGCAATATGTAAGATATATAATATGAGACTGCCCTCTAATAGGAGAGAATGTCCTGCAATATGTAAGATATATAATATGAGACTGCCCTCTAATAGGAGAGAATGTCCTGCAATATGTAAGATACATAATATGAGACTGTCCTCTAATAGGAGAGAATGTCCTGCAATGTGTAAGATATATAATATGAGACTGCCCTCTAATAGTAGAGAATGTCCCACAATATGTAATATATATAATATGAGACTGCCCTCTAATAGGAGAGAATGTCCTGCAATATGTAAGATATATAATATGAGACTGTCCTCTAATAGGAGAGAATGTCCTGCAATATGTAAGATATATAATATGAGACTGCCCTCTAATAGGAGAGAATGTCCTGCAATATGTAAGATATATAATATGAGACTGCCCTCTAATAGGAGAGAATATCCTGTAATATGTAAGATATATAATATGAGACTGTCCTCTAATAGGAGAGAATGTCCTGCAATATGTAAGATATATAATATGAGACTGCCCTCTAATAGGAGAGAATGTCCTGCAATATGTAAGATATATAATATGAGACTGCCCTCTAATAGTAGAGAATGTCCCACAATATGTAAGATATATAATATGAGACTGCCCCTCTAATAGGAGAGAATGTCCTGCAATATGTAAGATATATAATATGAGACTGCCCTCTAATAGGAGAGAATGTCCTGCAATATGTAAGATATATAATATGAGACTGTCCTCTAATAGGAGAGAATGTCCTGTAATATGTAAGATATATAATATGAGACTGCCCTCTAATAGGAGAGAATGTCCTGCAATATGTAAGATATATAATATGAGACTGCCCTCTAATAGGAGAGAATGTCCTGCAATATGTAAGATATATAATATGAGACTGTCCTCTAATAGGAGAGAATGTCCTGCAATATGTAAGATATATAATATGAGACTTGCCGTCTAATAGGAGAGAATGTCCTGCAATATGTAAGATATATAATATGAGACTGCCCTCTAATAGGAGAGAATGTCCTGCAATATGTAAGATTTATAATATGAGACTGTCCTCTAATAGGAGAGAATGTCCTGTAATATGTAAGATATATAATATGAGACTGCCCTCTAATAGGAGAGAATGTCCTGCAATGTGTAAGATATATAATATGAGACTGCCCTCAAATAGGAGAGAATGTCCTGCAATATGTAAGATATATAATATGAGACTGTCCTCTAATAGGAGAGAATGTCCTGCAATATGTAAGATATATAATATGAGACTGCCCTCTAATAGGAGAGAATGTCCTGCAATGTGTAAGATATATAATATGAGACTGCCCTCTAATAGGAGAGAATGTCCTGCAATGTGTAAGATATATAATATGAGACTGCCCTCTAATAGGAGAGAATGTCCTGCAATATGTAAGATATATAATATGAGACTGCCCTGTAATAGGAGAGAATGTCCTGTAATATGTAAGATATATAATATGAGACTGTCCTCTAATAGGAGAGAATGTCCTGCAATATGTAAGATATATAATATGAGACTGCCCTCTAATAGGAGAGAATGTCCTGCAATATGTGAGATATATAATATGAGACTGCCCTCTAATAGGAGAGAATGTCCTGCAATATGTAAGATATATAATATGAGACTGCCCTCTAATAGGAGAGAATGTCCTGCAATATGTAAGATATGTAATATGAGACTGCCCGCTAATAGGAGAGAATGTCCCGCAATATGTAAGATATATAATATGAGACTGCCCTCTAATAGGAGAGAATGTCCCGCAATATGTAAGATATATAATATGAGACTGCCCTCTAATAATAGAGAATGTCCTGCAATATGTAAGATATATAATATGAGACTGTCCTCTAATAGGAGAGAATGTCCTGCAATATGTAAGATATATAATATGAGACTGCCCTCTAATAGGAGAGAATGTCCTGTGATATGTAAGATATATAATATGAGACTGCCCTCTAATAGGAGAGAATGTCCTGCAATATGTAAGATATATAATATGAGACTGTCCTCTAATAGGAGAGAATGTCCTGCAATATGTAATATATATAATATGAGACTGCCCTCTAATAGGAGAGAATGTCCCACAATATGTAAGATATATAATATGAGACTGCCCTCTAATAGGAGAGAATGTCCTGCAATATGTAAGATATATAATATGAGACTGTCCTCTAATAGGAGAGAATGTCCTGCAATATGTAAGATATATAATATGAGACTGTCCTCTAATAGGAGAGAATGTCCCGCAATATGTAAGATATATAATATGAGACTGCCCTCTAATAGGAGAGAATGTCGCGCAATATGTAAGATATATAATATGAGACTGCCCTCTAATAGGAGAGAATGTCCTGCAATGTGTAAGATATATAATATGAGACTGCCCTCTAATAGGAGAGGGAATGTCCTGCAATATGTAAGATATATAATATGAGACTGTCCTCTAATAGGAGAGAATGTCCTGCAATATGTAATATATATAATATGAGACTGTCCTCTAATAGGAGAGAATGTCCTGCAATATGTAAGATATATAATATGAGACTGCCCTCTAATAGGAGAGAATGTCCTGCAATATGTAAGATATATAATATGAGACTGCCCTCTAATAGGAGAGAATGTCCTGCAATATGTAAGATATATAATATGAGACTGCCCTCTAATAGGAGAGAATGTCCTGCAATTGTTAAGATATATAATATGAGACTGCCCTCTAATAGGAGAGAATGTCCTGCAATATGTAAGATATATAATATGAGACTGCCCTCTAATAGGAGAGAATGTCCTGCAATATGTAAGATATATAATATGAGACTGCCCCTCTAATAGGAGAGAATGTCCTGCAATATGTAAGATATATAATATGAGACTGCCCTCTAATAGGAGAGAATGTCCTGTAATATGTAAGATATATAATATGAGACTTCAATATAATAGTATAGAATGTCCTGTAATATTTAATATATATAATATGAGACTGTCCTCTAATAGGAGAGAATGTCCTGCAATATGTAAGATATATAATATGAGACTGCCCTCTAATAGGAGAGAATGTCCTGCAATATGTAAGATATATAATATGAGACTGTCCTCTAATAGGAGAGAATGTCCTGCAATATGTAAGATATATAATATGAGACTGTCCCTCTAATAGGAGAGAATGTCCTGTAATATGTAAGATATATAATATGAGACTGCCCTCTAATAGGAGAGAATGTCCTGCAATATGTAAGATATATAATATGAGACTGCCCTCTAATAGGAGAGAATGTCCTGCAATATGTAAGATATATAATATAGACTGCCCTCTAATAGGAGAGAATGTCCTGCAATATGTAAGATATATAATATGAGACTGCCCTCTAATAGGAGAGAATGTCCTGCAATATGTAAGATATATAATATGAGACTGCCCTCTAATAGGAGAGAATGTCCTGCAATATGTAAGATATATAATATGAGACTGTCCTCTAATAGGAGAGAATGTCCTGCAATATGTAAGATATATAATATGAGACTGTCCTCTAATAGGAGAGAATGTCCTGCAATATGTAAGATATATAATATGAGACTTGCCCTCTAATAGGAGAGAATGTCCTGCAATATGTAAGATATATAATATGAGACTGCCCTCTAATAGGAGAGAATGTCCTGCAATATGTAAGATATATAATATGAGACTGGCCCTCTAATAGGAGAGAATGTCCTGCAATATGTAAGATATATAATATGAGACTGTCCTCTAATAGGAGAGAATGTCCTGCAATATGTAAGATATATAATATGAGACTGCCCTCTAATAGGAGAGAATGTCCTGCAATATGTAAGATATATAATATGAGACTGCCCTCTAATAGGAGAGAATGTCCTGCAATATGTAAGATATATAATATGAGACTGCCCTCTAATAGGAGAGAATGTCCTGCAATATGTAAGATATATAATATGAGACTGCCCTCTAATAGGAGAGAATGTCCTGCAATATGTAAGATATATAATATGAGACTGCCCTCTAATAGGAGAGAATGTCCTGCAATATGTAAGATATATAATATGAGACTGCCCTCTAATAGGAGAGAATGTCCTGCAATATGTAAGATATATAATATGAGACTGCCCTCTAATAGGAGAGAATGTCCTGCAATATGTAAGATATATAATTGAGACTGTC